>BSBK01000075.1:2500-260000 GCA_027943335.1 Chamaecyparis obtusa
TTACAACTTCATATCTTATGCTACTTATCATAGATTTCATAAGTACACAATTTTAGAAGACAATTTAATTATTATGCTATCTCACTCTAAACAAGCTATTTCAATTTTGTTTTATATTAAGTAACCATAAAATATGGTAATGTAAACAATATGTTATTTACTATATTTGAGAAATAAAGATAGACAAACCCCTCATTATAGTCTCTTTCAAGTTGGAGGTTAGAATATGCCCCATTGTTATATACAAACAAATAATATGTATGCAAAGGAAATGAAATATTTTAACGAGACCAAATAATCTATGGGACTGCAAACAAAACCACTTTTAATTCACTTCATGTTATTTTTCATATTCAACCTCCTACTATTAATTTTGACAAGGAAGTTGGCTGTCTGGATAATTGTCTCTTCCTTGAATAGTTGGGGCATGTTGTCAACCTCTAATTTATTTTCTTACTAAATACAAATATCCTCATAATCTATACAATCCATGATGAAGTGCCATTCCATCTCAACTGCCCCCTTATTGCAGAATATGTAGGTTCTTTCTTCCCAAGGTTCTTTATTTTATATTAAGTAACCATAAAATCTGGTAATGTAAACAATATGTTCACTATATTTGAAAAATAAAGACAAGTGAACCCCTCATTATAGTCTCTTTCAAGTTGGAAGCCAAAATATGCCCCATTGTTATATACAAACAAATAATATGTATGCAAAGGAAATGAAAGATTTTAATGACATCCACGAGACCAAGCAGTCTATGGGACCAAGAACAAAACCACCCTTAATTCATCTTCATGCTATTTTTCATATTCTACCTCCTACTATTAATTTTGACAAGGAAGTTGTTCATCTAGATAATCTTCTCTTCCTTAAATAGTTAGTCAGTGCATGTTGTAACCTTACGTCTTTTTGTACTATATACAGATATCCTCATAAGCTATACAATCCATGATGAAGTACCGTTTCAACCGCCCCATTATTGTAGAATATGTAGGTTCTTTCTTCTCAAGTTTCTTTAGGTATCTTCCATCTACTAGTCACTATTGTCACCATTCCATTTCAACCACCCCCTTATTGTAGAATATGTAGGTTCTTTCTTCCCAAGTTTTCTTAGGTATCTTCCATCTACTAGTTTCACACTATTGCCACCATTCCATTTCAAATAGTCGATGCATGTTGTAACCTCTAATGACTTTTCGTACTATATACAGATATCCTCATAAGCTATACAATCTATGATGAAATGTCGTTTCAACCACCCCCTTATTGTAGAATATGTAAGTTCTTTCTTCCCAAGTTTTCTTATGTATCTTCCATCTACTAATTTCACACTATTGCCACCATTCCATTTCAACGGCCCCTTATTATTGCAAAATATATAGATTCTTTCTTCCCAATTTCTTTAGTATGAAACCTCCTTATGTGGGCATTTAGAATGATCCCCACCCTCAATTGTACATCCTCCAAAGAAAATCAGATATGTGAGAGAAATGAAATGAATTTTACAAACGTCCACGAGACCAACAATCTATAAGACCAATGAGAAGAATGAATGAGAGAAGAGAAAGAAGGTGGTGGAAAGACGTCATTTTTAGGCAGGAGTGAATGAGTCTCTAACCAGACAAAAGGTACGCCAGCCTTTCCTATCACGATGGCCCATCATTTCTGACGGAACCACGTAACGCAGGCCCACCACTATACCAAAACATACACGAAAACTATGGTAACGTCGCGTTTGAGGGAGGTAAAAATAGGGCAGGGCAGGGCAAGTTCTTAGGTCTACCTAGCAATAGGTCTAGTGGCAATGGCGTCATTTCTTTTGCAGTTGCGGAGCAAATACGACAGGAAAATCCTGTAATTCCATTCCATCATTACAATTATACCCCCCAACTCATGATATAAATATTTACCACCAAAGACTGACCCGCCCAAATGAATACCTACGATTTGCTGACCTCATCACACCCCCGGGAAATTTGTGGTAATAATTAGCACTACAAAACAATTGCAATTTTTAGCATTGTTTTTGAAGGCAGAGAACAAGTAAAAGAGCAGAGATGGATGAATCTGTTCTTGTTCTGTCGTTGGGAAAGGCAGAGGAATGATGGGCGCACACAACACCCAACATATAAATGTATGCCCATGGACTCACTGCAACAAGCTCTCACCTGTTTTTGCGTGCAAGAATAAAATATATGTATTATATTATGAGTTGGTTATGTGTGTAAGGTAAAAGGAGAAGAGGGTCTTCCATGTGTTGGAAGGCACCGCCTTTGGTATTATTTTATCATTATAGAACCCACCACCATATGTTGCGCATTCATTTTGTTTCACCTAACAGGACAGACAGGGAGCAACTATGAGGTATGGCCAAAAATCCAAACAAAACAATGCCCACCGCCATAACTACTCAGAAAACAAACATACCCACAATTCTATTATGCAAAACACAATCGTTTTCAATGGCAGAATTTGATTCTCCTCTGGAACAGAAATTAGGGTTTGAGGAAATGGGTTCAGAGAATCTGATGTTTTGTGGATGTAAGAAGGCAGATTTCAATTGTCAACTTTGATAATTCAAGATTTCATTGTAGGTATTCACAATCACACAACAAAAAGTCATGAGAAACCAGACAGAGACAGACAGGAAGGAAGGGAAACCCTATTGACATTTGGAGCTTGAAAAAGGGTTATAGAATTTATATTATATATGTTCTTGAATAATGACACAACTGAAAAACCATGGGCAAAACCATGTCATTGCGTGAAAAAGCCTCCAAGGGCAGCACAGTTTCTCTAGACTTTGATTTTCGTTTGTAACAGCAACATGTGGGCAGCACTTGTTGATCTGCCCAATATCCTGATCTGCCCACTGTCCTGATCTGCCTGCCCACCAAGTATATCTGATTTGTTTTTTTGTGCATCTCAAAACTGATGCTGCTCCGCAGGATCTTTGGAATAAAAAAATAATGAAGACAGAAGTTGAGAATTCTTGTGGGAGTGAATCTGTGGCCGTCCATGTGCAGGCGCTTGCATCAAGGTAGACAGACAGACCTATTTGCTTGTAGTTGTTGTTGTGGTACGTAGCTAACTAATGGGTGATACATAGGTTTTGCAGGCTAGAGCAGAATTTCTGAGAGTGTTTTTGGAATTTAGTAAACCCAGCGGGTGCCTTTCGAAAGTAGAGGAATTTGAGGAGATTTAAAGGCAGAGTTGGGGTGCGGGGACTGCAGCCTGGCACGAGGCCTGAGACAACCTGCAAAATGTTCTGACAAAAGTGGACTGTTGACTCGGACCAGGCTTCATTCCCCTCACAACACTCTTCCATTTCTACCTGCTCAAAAACATCAAAATACACTTGGGAATGCCCATCTACAACAGCAGCGCGCTCAACACATCATCCCATCAGGGGCGCATCATTTGGGTAAGATATTCAGCAATCCCTCATATTCTCTTTTCATTATTTCACAATGTTTTCAATGGTTTTTTTTATACACTTTCAACCAAACCAACACAATCACCACCATCATTTATTTAGCTGTTCTGTATAATTTCCTCTTCATGCTTCAAGATCCTGAGATTTATTGACACGCAAAACCAAGAAAAATAATTCTAGTTTGAAATACCAAACTCGATAAGACATTGAGCCTTAGAGGTATTTATTTAACTGACAGTTAGGCACAACCGACTTCTGGTTTATTGGCCTCTTGTATTCCAACTAGGGTTTTAGATCCCCATTGGAACACAGAATGTTCAGGGTGCTCATGCATGTCATGTTTTTGCCAGGATCCCAGTGAAGTATATAGTTTTAGTCTTTAAGCTATGTAAACTATTCATCTGTTATGATTCATTCAGTGCTTTGAGGCCTTTAGGTGCTATAATGCCTAGTTCTTCCTTGCTCCTCTCATGCTATACTTTTTAAAGATGGCTTGAGTAAAGTTGATATGGGAATATGAATTTCGCCAGATACAGATTGCAAATGAACTTGCGTTTTGGGTTTTTCCCTTACAATGACCAGCCTATTAGAGAGGCTCGAAATACTTCACCTGCGTTGAACGCCTAGAGTTTCACCTCAAAAATGGCTTGGTGTGTCAGTCCTATTACCCACGATAATGTGGATGAACGTTTTAGTTTTCAAGAATCAGGTGAGCCTGGTTACCTGGTTTTACAAATATTCAAATGGATGAAGAGAGCATTTTACATTCTATTTTCTTGTTTCATTCTCTTCTTTATGACAATAGATTATATAGTTTGATCTGAAATGTCATAGAAATGAACTCAAGCAACCAAAAGCTATGCACAATAGCGGAACATGGTCGTTGTAATGGAGATCAATGTCTCTATTTCTCTTTCGGTATGTCCAAAACGTATACTGTGGACGACCAAGAGAATGAAAAATAATGTAAAAGATTCAAGGGTATTCATTTGCCTGCATACATTCTCTAGCAGCTACCCTAAACTTGGGCAAAAGTAGAATCTATCAAAATCCTTTTGATAAATGCCATAGCATCGTGTATTACAGTTTTCATTAAAAGTTTTAATTGAGAAATATGTCGGTTAGTACCCATGGCTTCTTCATAAGGTAAAAATTTTGTTTCTTCATAGGTAATTTTGCTAAACTAGTGCACAGAGATCAAGATATATACGGCTCCAATACTGCAAACGTGGCTGTGTACTAAGGTTTTATTCTCTTTGATGCATTGTCTACATCTCGATATAAATATTTCTTAATTGTTTGGTACATGGTAATTTTGGTACAATCCACGTCCAATTGAAAGCTGTACAAGATAGTCCAATCCCTCTTTTTAAGAATGAGCAGGTCCCATTACAACCTAGGGAAGCTAAATCTCTCGATAGCTAATTTCCACTTGTGCTATCTAACTATGAGAGACCCGAGAGGGTTTTTAAAGGGTAAAATAGCCATGACTCCCATGGAACCAAGTGACTCCATTAATGGAATCTCCATAAGTATCACAGGTTTTGAATAGAAAATAAAATAAAATTTGGGTTTAATATTTTGTAGTGTTATCTTAGATATAAATAATATGAAAAAACTTCACTGCAGAAGAATGAAGTCACTCCAGAAGAATGAAGTCTGATTTTGAAGTTCAAATTAATTGTTAACTACTTTTAAAATTATCAAAATATGAAATTTTACAACTTAACAAATCTGAAAAAAAACAAAAAAAACAATATAATATGAATAATATAGCTAAGCCTCATGAATATATTGTAAAGTTAATTATTAAGTTTTAGAGGAACTACAGGTTATAATTATCTGAATTTTCTCTTATTACGTGCAGTTATTATTCATATATGTTCACTGAAGTTTTGCTTGATAAATTCAACGTTATATTAGATGATGTTTTCAAATAGGTGGCACCCTCATTTTATGTATGAACTGAAAATCGCCAGTATTATGATAAGTACTAGCATCAATGGGTCAGTACTGAGTTATGATTTGAATTTTATATTTTCTCTTATTATTTGTTTCCCATTTGTCAAAAAGAAGTTTCAACTTATGAACAGCGCAGTCAAAAGATAAGCATGTACTAGCCTAAGATCAAATAATTTCAGACGTGCTTATCATTACATTTGATAATTATTCTCTTAACAAGATATCGAGATCGTGATAATAGCAGCCAGACACGTGAGGGGAAATACAACCAAATGTTTTAACTTTAAAACATTGAACTCAAGCAAAGATTGTTAATGGCGTCAGGGATTAAACGTATAGATATTTTATAGGGTTTAATTTTGTATATTTTTATTTGAATGTGTAGACATGAGGAAATTGAGCTTTCAGCAGTAGATATAGCCATCTCCACATTAACTGGCCATAATATGATGAAAGTTTAAACCCAGGTATTCTTGAAAATTAATGAAGTATTCAAATCTCGAATATAACTTCTTTAAAAGAAAAAAACTGTTCATAAATGTAAGTTCGCACTAAAATATCATCAATATAAGGTATTTGGTAAGGTACTTATAACTGGTTGGCTTGTTCTAGCTTGTCTGCTGTGAGATTTATGCTTAAGACGAGGCTTAAAAAGAAACCATATAATTCATTTCACTGGCTTCTCTCATGTGCAGGTTCCTTTACCTAGAAGATGTACATTTTAAGAAAGCAAATACACAAAATGCTAGAATACTTATCATAGAGGCTTACCATAAGAATTATATTACATTCGTAGCTATTTCTGAGGTTATAATTTATATTATCCTCCATCTCTAACTTCCCATTTGAACCCCTCTTTTCTATGTTGATCTCTTACATTCCATCCTCCTCTATTTCTATGCCCACATGCTTCAATATTTTTCTTTCAAAAGATAAAATTGCAACTTCCAACACACACACACGATCATACTTGTACTTTTCTTGAGCATCAGAGCTCTTGAAAATTTAGAGATATTAGTAATTGAGTAAATATGGAGGGAATAAGATTCTGATAGTTCTCTAAATGTATGTCTGCTATTGGGTTTTGTTGTACGCATTTTATATGAGCTGAAGTTTATGTTGGTCTTTTAGACTTAGATCTTGTGGACGTCATTAACATTCCTTCATTCATTAAATTTTAGTAATTTTTTGAATGAGAGTTAGAATAGGTGAAAGCTCGAGCGTTCACTTTGGTTGCCAGAAAACAATATGAAAACAATGTGAAAAAAATGGTAAAAGCTGTGTTCGAACACCTACATAAAAGGCTTACGCTTACTGGCAATTCTATACTCTTGTGCAACTGTAGCCCAACCTGAGTTATGAAAAGCTCTTATTCATGCACTATATGACGTAGAATGAAGTATTACTTGATTGAAATGGTCTTGCAATTGAAATATTCTCTGTAAAGGTCATAGCTAATACTGTAGTCATTTATTGTATGTATCTTTCCAAATAAAAGTTGTGGAATAGTCTTATTCAGTATCATGATTATTCATTGTTGTATACCAACTTTATTTGAGACGATGACGCTTCACTAACTATCACAGAAAGTACATTACAACCAAAGTTGTTATCCTCCCACATCTCATATTATATATAGACAGATTTCAATTATTACCTTCTAAGCAGTTTCAAAATATCTACAGTTGAGTCAAAAGACAAATAGTTCGAGTGTGGTTAATTATTATCATAAAATCCTTTTTAAACAAGATTCGATTATAGATTATAATTCGAATTAGCACCCAATCTGATTTGGTCAAGCACAGTTTTACATAATAACAATTATGCATGTTTTTTCATTTGAGAATAACAAATAAAAATAGGCGGGCTACTTTTCCTTTTTGCGTTTGACTGTATTCAAACAGATCTTACCCACCCATTAGTGAAAACATACAGTTAGCTAGGCAGAGATTGAACCGTAAAACAAAGGGGGACAGCCCATTAATGTTCCAAATTTGTAAAAGTAGAGATATAGTTGGAATTTGTACAGGGAGGAGAATGAAATAATAGCACAAATACCTTTCCCTGTGATTAAAAGATAATAATTATTATAGAGAGTACAAATGATCATGAAAAAACATAAGAATAGCACAATATAATTCTTACCAAATGACATAACATTAAGGCATGATTATCATTGTATAGCTTTTGATGCCTCGGTTTTGCTGCAACGACGCTCCTGTTTGAAAATGGTGTACTATGAAAGTTAGCTTCATGAATGAATGTGACGACTTTAAGGAACTTTTAAATGACTTATTATTCGTTTCCCTTCGTGTGGCAACTGGAAAAGCAATTTTCAAATTAGCAACAGTTTCAGTTCAGTCAAAAGATGAACATGCACTACCACGCTTATTTCCAACAATTTCAGTCGTGTTCATTCTTATTATCATCATTATTCAGCACTAAAAGTTTTACCTGAATCATGATATATACTATTCTCGTTTACCATTGTACAAATCCACGCAATTCCCTCAACCCACCATGGAATATATTTACCTGCATTACAAAAAAAAGGTGTGATCTTTAGGTTTCCAAATCCCTTTCAACAGGATTATTTGATTTTGGGTTCGTTTAGTGAAGCATTTTTGTTTCTAAACTTTCAGAATAATCAGCAGTTTACTGGTCACCCCACGTATTATTTTCTGCTTTCTGAACAATGCAACTAATAAATATGATCTGGGCTTGAAAGTAATCCTGATTTGTTTTTATAAATGTCTTGATTGAACGAAATAGTTAATGTTTTTTCAGATCGATTACATTGGACTAGACGTTTTCCTTTATCATTCTAATCGATAGCCGAGGCTTCCGAAGTTTACAGTAGATATCTTTACAGTTTCAAATGGATTATGAAAAATAATAATTTAACTACGTAAATGTTGTTCATCATTAGCCTTAACAATGGTAGATGGATAATATCAAAAGAGTCTCTGTGTATTCCATGCACGTACATAGAGATTTTAATGGCATTTTCTTTAGCAAATTAGGAACCAAATGCCCATTGCCCATTCATCACAAGATAGAATTGTACAATCAGATTCATTTAGGTCTTCACATTGGAGCTTTCTGGAAAATATATTATTAGGCACCCACGTATTATTCGTTATTCATCTTGTTTATTTACTTGAAATGGCGAAGCTATTCTGGTATTAATTGTTGAAGCCGTGAAACAAAGTTAATAACCGAGATAATGATACAATGAATCGTGGAAAGTATTTGCTGATCACAGTCATTTTTGTGGTAGCATATTTTGTTGTAGAAATCTGAGCGATGCTTCAGTTGAAGTTGAAATTTATGTCGGAGTCTAATAAGTGAAAGCTAGCTATGACTATATTTTGAAGTAGAAATGTGTTAGTAAGAATATTTTTTATTAGATTAGAGAAATGGGTAGTGTTGAGTACTCTTTAGTATTTGTAAGAATTCTTGATTAGATTAGAGAAACAGGTATTGTTAAATATTATTTTGTTTTCTTATTTTCTCCTCTTCTTTCTATGATGGATCATATAGAAGAAATATTCTTATATAGTTAGTATGAAACATTATTTTTTAGATTAGAGATGTGTTAGTAAGAAATATTATTTTGTTTTCTTATTTTCTTCTCTTCTTTCTATGATGGATCATATAGAAGAAATATTCTTATATAGTTATTATGAAACATTATTTTTTATGATGGATCATATAGAAGAAATATTCTTATATAGCTATTATGAAACATTATGGAAAGAAGTAAATATAAATTCTTTACATGGAAAATATAGATGTTTCTTCTTATATATCCTAGGTTCAATTAAGTATCTAGTTTATTGAAAAATATTCAGATATATTTAAGATAAGAATACAAAATAGGTGGTCTTTGATAGGTGATTAAATATGCAACACCATATATAATTGTTCCTATAAATCATGTTGAGGCATGTTTATATAAGTGTTTTTCATCTTTTTGATTACTTGATATTTGAATAATTTGATGTTCAAGTAGAGCGGAGTAATTTTATCTTATTCTATTGACATATAAGCATATGAATTTAAACACAGTTTATTTATCTAATATTACAAGTATAATTAATTATATTTTTGTGTATAGTCAATTATATATTTATCGTCTCATTATAATATCAATTATGCCTCCCATGTTAGAATCTCCAAGAATATTTTCATCCTTATCCACATTTTAGATAGAGTAGGTTGTGGTCCACATGACAAATATTGCCACACTATAGAATAATGACATCTTGTCTTACCCACCTATATATCAATACCAACATTATTGAATAGTTCATATAAGTGTTTGTCATCCTATGTTTATATAAAGTAAATGGGTTGTTTTGAAATGGATAAAAATATTCAATAGTTAAAATTAAATATTATTTTATTAATAATTATTTTTTATTTTATATGCAGGCGAGGAATAAGATTGTTATTGATTAGTTAGAATGATATGATGATCAAATAGAGCGTAATTTTATCTAACAACATCAATACATAAACATGTAAACTTAAACTAAAAATTTATTTATCCAGTACTATGAGTATAATCAATTATATTTTGTCTCATGTATATCATGTGTGCCTCTCATGTTACAATCCCCAAGAATATCCCTATCCTCATCCACGTTTTAGATAGAGTAGGTTGTAGTCCACATGACAAATATTGTCACATTGTAGAATAATGCAATCTTGTGTTACCCACTTATATATCAATACCAACATTATGAAATAGTTCATATAGATTAAGATCGTGCATGCATATAAAATAAAATAACACATGATTAAGAACAACAATACTAATTTAATTATTCAATAAACATAAGGATGATTGCATATAATCTAGAATGAATATCTAGATGGAGTTCTATGTTGTAAAACCCCACTTTTTTACCCGATGAAAACTACCAAACATTAACACAAGCCACAAAGCCAACAATCTCTAATTTTATGCATCAACTTTGAGCTCTCCCACAAATTACAAACACAAGTCCTCCCCTTTCTTTGAAGCTACAAAATGATTACGAAAACCTAACCTTCAATTCAAACCCATTTCTTTATTCCTTTCCCTTAAAATGTGCAATAAAATTAAGAGAGGCCCTAACGTTGGCCAAATTGTAAACCCCAATATTCATAATGGCTCCAACTACAATTACTCAAAAATCAATCCATGATGAAAATAAATAAAAAATAAAAAGTAACTCCAAGTTTTTCCCTTAAATATACCACCTCCCTACCACAAATCTAAAAAGAAAGTATTTTTTATAGTCACCTACATTACATTAAAACAAGTATCATAAGGAATCTCCAAGGTCCCCATTATGTGGAGCATCCAAAATGAGAGGAAAACAAATTTAAACTTAAAGAACTTTCAAAATTAAGAATTACTCCCACACCTAGGAACCCAACATTAGCACAAATATAACAAAATTGAAAAAAAATAAAAAATTAGGCGATATTAATTGCTTGAACCTATGATGTTCCTACGCTAGACATGGATGGTATATTTTATATTCTTGCCTATTTATTTTTGGCATTATAATTTATGCATTAATGATTTACATTCTTATCGAATATAGTTTATTCTATCAATTTTTAGATTTTTGTTAATGCTTGTGTTTCACTCATTAGCATTCTTAATTAATTGGCTTCACATTCAAATCTTACATAGTATAAGAGAATGTGGTCGTGAGTTCTCCTTTACAAAATTTAGAAGTGTAGATTTGTTATTTAATGAAGCACGTGCATGTTATTTTCTTTCATCCTTGGATGATTTGAAAATAGAAAAAGCTATAAAAGAAATACCAAATTTTGGGAGGATTGTTTTAGTATCTTGTCAAGCTCAAGTGCATTATTAAATGTTCTCGGAGTAAATATGATATCAGAAATGAGTTTGAACCAGTTGAGACAGTCATATTTGTCTTTTGTTTTATCTCAATTGGACTTCAAAAGCCAAATGTGCAAGGGTTTGAAAATCAAAGTATCTTTATCAAATCTATCTTTTTCCTAATTTTCTAGACATTTTGAGGCTAAACAAACCCCTTCAGTAGCATACAAAAGACCTAAGAATCCCCATTTTCATATAGAACCTCTTTATTTGGGGCAAAATTGTCTTAAGAAATTTTATTTGCACCTTAGTCATACAAGGTCAAGGGAAAGAAATAACACTTATTTTATATGCAAATTCTTCCAAGTAGATTATTGACTCAAGCACATCACACCATATGAGTTCCAACCAAGAATATTTTTCTTCATTGGAGGCTTATCATGTGCCTCATAATGCAAAGTTGGCAATTGCATTTCATTTGTTAAACATGAACCTTGGAAAAACTATTAAGAACCATCGAGTATGTTCTAATTGCTATGCTACATCCAAATTATTCTCCAAACTAGCCAAAAGAGAAAATGTTCTGAGAGATATGGATGTGTTTTCTCAAGACTTGTAGATCATATATGAAAATAAACTAGATAATCTCAACACTCTACTACTTTTAGTTGGACCTTAAAAATGTTGCGACTTATGTTCTTGTAAATATTCTTATACAACTATTATCAAACATTATGGAAAGAGGTAAACATAAATTCTTTAGATGGAGAATGCTGTGTATTCTTCTTATATATCCTAGGTCTAATTAGGTATCTAGTTTATTAAAAAATATTAAGATATATTACCTCTTAAGGTGGATAAGAATACAAAATAGGTGGTATTTGATAGGTGATTATTGCAACATCATATACAATTGTTTCTACAAAGTATGTTGAGGTATGTTTATATGAGTGAACTTGTCATATTTTTTATTACTTGATATTTGAATAATTTGATGTTCAAGTAGAGTGGAGTAATTTTGTCTAATAACATTGACATATAGGCATATAAATTTAAACACAATTTATTTATGTAATAGTATGATTATAATTAATTAAATTTTTGTGTAGAATCAATTATATATATATATATATATATATATATATATATATATATATATATATATATAACCCACAATAGTGGGTTACACTTTTTTGCCTGAATGAACATTGAATTTTACATTTTGAACAAAATTTCAGATATAGATGCATATTGTCGTTAAACCATTTGAAATCAAAAGATGAAGTAAGTTAGAGTATTTTAAGATTTTGTGTCTAGATTCTAAATATATTTTTTATTTTTATTTTTTAATTGATTTGAATGGTTTTTTCTTTCTCTCACGAAAATTGGTATGTTTCTAAAAACGTCATTTTCAAAGAGTTACATTATTTTCATAGAGCATAATTTTTTTTCTAAAATAGATATCAATGTGATTCTTTCAAAATTAGTTTTGTAACATCCATATGGAGAGCATGCAACTGGTTTGATGAAATTATCATGATTATTTCATATTTTATTAACATTTGAAGTTGACTAAACCATAATTTTGACATACCTTGACTACATAGTTTATAACTTGTCGTGTATTTGTCTAATTTCATTTTTATTTTTTTTTATAGAAAGAAAACTTAAATACCTAGGGCATAGATATTTTTTAGAATTTTTTTCTTCTCATTTACTATTTTTTCATAAGCATCAAACATAGAGGTAGACATACGATGAAATATTTATGTTTAGTATTTAACTAAAAATACAAAGTCATAATAAACTTAATATATATTAACATTATAATCATTGGAAATATTTTTCTCACTAGTACCTTACTACATAGATAGGTTTGTCAAATGGATTCATTTGATCTTCCAAAAGATAAATTCAAAGTGATTTTATGTCAGCATATTAATAGGTGTGAAGGAGACTCTATTGCAGGTATGAATGAGGAGTATAGATGTTATATCAATGTTTTTTTCTCTAAGAGGCTTTGAGATAACCATATATAATTAATTCCTTCAAATAGAATCTTTCAAGGTTTAAATAATCATATTTTATTAAAAATGTGTTATTTCAACAAAAATCAACATGTCTAAAAAAGTGTAACCCACTATATATATATATATATATATATATATATATATATATAATGCCTTGTAGAATAATGACACCATGTCTTACCCATCTATATATAAATACCAATATTATTGAATAGTTAATATAAGTGTTTGTCATCCTTTGTGTATATAAAGTAATTGGGTTGTTTTGAAATAGACAAAGTGTTTCAATAGTTAAAATTAAATATTTTTAATAAGATATTATTTATTATTTTGCATGTAGGTGAGGAATAAGATTGTTATTGATTATTTAGAATGATATGATGATCAAATCGAGTAGAGTAATTTTATCTAATGACATCAATACATAAACATCTAATAATATGAGTATAATCAATTATAGAGTAATTTTAACTAAAATTTATTTATCTAATAATATGAGTATAATTAATTATATTTATGTGTATAATCTATTATGTTGTTCATCTCATATATATGATGTGTGCCTCTCATGTTAACAATCCCCAAGAATATCCCTATCCTCATTCACATTTAAGATTGTGTAGGTTGTGGTCCACATGACAAATATTGTCACATTGTAGAATAATGGCATCTTGTGTTACCCACTTATATATCAATACCAACATTATGAAATAGTTCATAGAGTAACAATTTACTTTAGTAGAATTTGGTGTAGTCAATTATAGGAAGCCAATTGGACAACAACCTTCTCTTTCTACCAACACCAAAATGGACCCCAATGTTTTCAAAAAGAAAAATTCAATTGTGAACATGAAACTATGCTTCAATGTCAGTATTAAGACTGTGCATGCATATAAAATAAAATAACACATGAATAAGAACAACAATACTACTAATTTTATTATTCAATAAACATAGGGATGATTGCATATAATCTAAGAATATCTAGATGGCGTTTTATGTTGTAAAACCCCACTTTTTACCGAATGAAAACTACCAAACATTAACACAAGCCACAAAACCAACAATCTCTAACTTTATGCATCAACTTGGAGCTGTCCCACAACTTACAAACACAAGTCCTCCCCTTCTTTTTGATGCTACAAAACAATTATTGGAAGCTAACCTTCTTCAATTCAAACCTATTTCTTTATTCCTTTCCCTTCAAGTTTGACAATAAAATCAAGAGAGACCCTAACGTTGGTTAAATTGTAAACCCCAACATTCATAATAGCTCCAACTACGATTACCCAAAAATTAATCCATGGTCAAAAGTAACTCCAAGTTTTTCCCTTAAATATACCACCTTCCTACCACAAATCTAAAAATAAAGTATTTTTTATAGTCACCTACATTACATTAAAACAAGTATCATAAGAAATCTCCAAGGTTGGGCTATTACGTGGGACATCCAAAATTAGAGGAAAACAAATTTAAACTAGAAATTTTGAAAATTAAAAATTACTCCCACACCAAGGAACCCAAGATTAGTACAAACATATCAAAATTGAAAAATAAAATTAGGTGATATTAATTGCTTGAACCTATGATCCAGTCTTACCCTAGAATTAGATGGTATATTTCATATTCTCACTTATTTATTTTTTGTATATATGCTTTACATTCCTATTGAATAGAATATAGTTTATTCTACTAGCTTTTAGTTTTTTGTTAATACTTTTGTTTCGGTCATTAGCATTCTTCAGTGGCTTCACATTCAAATTTACATAGTATAAGAGCATGTGGTTGTGAGTTCTCCTTTATGAAATTTAAATTGTAGATTTGTTGTTTAATGAAGCACACGTATGATATTTTGTTTCATCCTTGGATGATTTGAAATTAGAAAAAGGTGTAAAAGAAATACAAAATTTTGGGAGGACTATTTTAGTATCTTGTCAAATTCAAGTGCATTATTAAATGTTCTCGGAGTAAATATGAGATCGCCAATGAGTTCAAACTAGTTGACAAAGTCAAATTTCTTTTGTTTTATCTCAATTGGACATCAAAAGCCAAATGTGCAAGGGTTTGAAAATCAAAGTATCTTTATCAAATATAGCTTTTTGCTTATTTTCTAGATATTTTGAGGCTAAACAAACCCTTCAATAGCATACAAAAGACCTAAGAATTCTCATTTTCATATAGAACTTGTCTATTTTGGATAAAATTGTCTTACGAAATTTTATTCGTGCCTTAGTCATACAAGCTCCGACACATAGTATTGTATAGAATTGGTAAAGATAAACTAATAAAATTATTACACTATGTAGTGCACTAATGTGGCAACATAGCAAGCATAACAATAGTGTCACTGCTAGTAGCACAAACTTGCAAATTGCCAGTTTTTCTTTTGTTTTATCTCAATTGGACATCAAAAGCCAAATGTGCAAGGGTTTGAAAATCAAATATCTTTATCAAATATAGCTTTTTGCTTATTTTATGGATATTTTGAGGCTAAACAAACCCTTCAATAGCATACAAAAGACATAAGAATCCCCATTTTCATGTAGAACTTGTCTATTTTGGACAAAATTGTCTGAAGAAATTTTATTTGTGCCTTAGTCATACAAGTCCCTACACATCGTATTGTATAGAATTGGTAAAGATAACATTAAAAAAATATCACACTATGTAGTGCACTAATGTGGTGGCATAACAATAGTGTCACTGCTAGTAGCACAAATTTGCAAATTGCCTACCACCGACAACCTCAATAATTCTACTAGGGTGTTGGCTCTTTGTTGTGATGATCATGCAACTAATAGTGGGTGACCTAGTCACAACTAATTAATTTGCACCCCAATAGCCTCTAAAAACATTTTGGATAATATTTTGTTTAAAACTATAGTTTTTGTAGTAGGTGGGTTTGCACTATTCTTTTAGTAGTTCTAATTCAAATTGTTGTTTTTTCAAAACTTTTTGGTGAATTGATTGATGGATATAGAATATCGATGACATTAACAACATTTTAGTGAATCTTGTAATATTTTGGTGATGAAGTCATTCTGACATCATGGTAATGTTAGCACATTCTTTGAAATGTTGATCCCCACACCATTACTATTTTTTGTTTTTTTTTGTAGTCTAACTTTGATGGTTGTTATGTTAAACTTACGACCTCCTTATTTAACACATTTTTTTGATTTAGGATTTAAGTTTAGGCTCTTTTAATGTTATAATCATTTTCACTCAAGTGATCTAGTGTTTCCAAAAAATCAATCTTCTCATCGAATTTGGCAACCATAATTTTTTTGAATTTCAAAATCTTGTAACTTTCACATATGATCTTGGGGTGATTTATTTTTTGAAAGTCAACATTTTTTCTAGCAATATATTTTGGTGTCATTTAAGGCTAACATTTTGATCTCTAACCATACTTACAATAGTTAGCCCATTTTGGACATTGTAAGACTTTAGAAACTACTCCAACATTGTTAAACTTTGTTGAGTATCTAGTCCATTTTGGACATTGCAAAACTCTAGAAATATGTCTGACATTATATTTTTTATGATAATTACATATCTTCTCTTTCTTCTTATGCTCTACTTTTCCTTCACAAGGATTTGCACCTTATGTTTAACAAGAAATTGATGAATTGAAAAATGATAAGGAAAATATACATTATATGCTTGAACATATTAAAGAACTTGGATGTAATTGTAGTTATATTTCTCTTGATCTTATGTTTCAAATATAAGCATTTAAAAATCGGCATGGTGTTTGGGACAAACTTTTGATGTATTCAAAGCTATCATTAATTATTTAAGGAGCCTTGATCTTAAATTTTGTGACATCCAGGATTACATCAAAAAGGTCTAGCCATAGAGAACTTGGTGTAAAGCATGTGGCCTTGATTGAAAGGACATTGAGTTAGGCTACAATACACTAAATAAAAATGGTCTCAAATATGTTACTTTTGTTTTTGAATTTTACACTCACATAGTGGCTATGGGAGTTGTATATATTATCTTCATTTTTACATATCACTAAGATATTGATGGATAAACAACATAAGATTGTTTCCATGGGTCTCCTAAATCAATTTTATTCTCAATCTTTTTTGGATGGTCAACCTAAGGGAAATAAAGGTTTAGGTCATTTCGATAAGAAACAAAAGTGATCCAAGAACAAGCCACACACAAAATAAGCACAATCCTTGCCTACTTTCAAATCCTCTTTTTATAAGCAGAATTAAAACAAGAATAAAAAGCCAAAGTATCTCTAGTATAATATTTCTCATGAGGAACGTCAATTTCATGAGAAGTAGATTGATGAATTTGAATGTCTTCTTAAGAACAACATTAATATTCCCTCCTTGATTAGACAACGGTCCTTTACTTGTTCAAAACTAGGTCAAGGGAAAAGAAATAACACTTGTTTTATATGAAAATTCTTCCAAGTAGTAGATTATTGAATCAAGCATGTCACACCATATGAGTTCCAACCAAGAATAATTTTCTTCATTAGAGGTTTATCATGTGCCTCATAATGGAAAGTAGGCAATTTCATTTCATTTGTTAAACCCGGACCCTGTAAAAACTATTACAAGTATAAAGAACCATTGAGTATGTTCTAATTGCTATGCTACATCCAAATTATTCTCCAAAGTATCCAAAAGATTAAATATTCCTAGATATGTGGATGTGTTTTCCTAAGGCTTGTAGATCATATATGAAAAAAAACTAGATATTCTCAAAGCTCTACTACTTTTAGTTGGATCTTAAAAATGTTGCAACTTATGTTCTTCTTTTAAATAATTATGTAGAAATTCATAGGCGTGGTTACGCTCAAATAATGAGGAGATTGATGAATACACCAAAATAAAAAAAAAGGTACCTCTATATTATTGGATTGAAGACCATAAAATGAAATACTTTTTGTATAGGCATATAAAGTGGAAATTTTGTCGTACTTAAAGTGCATGCAAACAATAAAGGGAATACCTACGATGTGGCTAAGGCCTTGCAACAATCAAAGTTAAAGGATTGAATTGAGTTACATACTTAAATGGCTATGATACCATACAGGGTTGGAGGTATTGCATAATGTGATTCTCAAGGTAAAGGAGATCAAAATTATAAAAGTTTGATGGCTATTGAAGGCTATCATGTGAACCTCAAGGGATTCTAGTTTTCTCCAACAACATTCACTCAATACAACCATTTGAGGTTCATTGAAAATATTTCCATGGGGTCCCCCTTCATAACATACTCATTATCATGTAGTATCAAACTAGTGATACGAGAGACAATTCAAAGGCACCAATCCTTCGTGATATAAGGTGATAGGGGTGTTGATCCTATTTCTTTTGCCACATTTGGAAGGAAGATGACTCACTAGGATCAAGAAAGCTCAAGCACTGAATGGGTATAAAGATCCTTCACTTAATGGAAAATGGAAATGGGATGATTGATGGGGAGATGTAAGATTTAGGTCCAAATGGGGAAAAGATTGATTTTCTATAAGCACAAATTGATAGCAATCTAAGAGAATAATTCTTCTATCGAAAACAAAACCCAAAAACTATAAGTAACCTACATATTCAATTTAGAGATGAAATAGAGGGACTAGGTCAGTTGGACCAGTATATTCCCTACACTTAGGACCATTTTCAGTTGCAGACTATAGTCAGAATCCTACACTTTCTAGGTCCAATCCCAAAATTGGCACCATCTATTCCTGTACAGAAAAGAGAGAAATTGTTGGGTAGAGAGGGATTTTCCTCAATCAAAACCTAATTTGGAATCAACTTTGAAATTGAATTGAAATATACTTGAAAGGAAAGCGTGTTGGTACAAAGAAGATGTTAGACCTGAAACAAGAAATGTCTTATACCTTGATGATGCAATGCTTCCTTGAATGTGATCACAAATGTTGATACAATAGCTTGACTCCAAAAAAAACCCTAAATAGAAATCATGAAAGACATGCCTTGCACAATGATTGTTGTATTTTATCGTGCAATGCTTGATATGGAGAAGGGGAATGACTTGAATACTTGAAGACTTGAAGGCTTGAATGCATGTGAATGGGTGATTGTCTTATGATCTTCTTCCTTGATGAGGGTAAAACTTGAGAGAACAAAAGAACACAACAAGAAAGATACTTTCTATTAATTGAAATAAGATGCTTATTACATGCACATTACAATCAGAAAGAAAAAAAAATGCATGCCTCACAAGCTACAACACTTTTAGATTCTAGAGAAAAACCCTTCTCCCAATACCTCCTCTCAAAACTACCTTTCCATCTTAAAGATGGGTCTTAAATAACCTATTTTTAGTTTTGGAGACAAATTGAAATTTACATTTTGAAATTTGGCGGTTGGGCGCCAAAATAGAAGTTTTGAAGTTCAAATTTGCAGTAGGTTTGAAAACAAGGCAATTCCCAAAAAGTAGTCCAACTTTCGGGAGGCATAACTTTTGATCTGGGACTCTAAGTGATGAACCGTTTACATTGTCGAAAATCTCATCCCCCCAATTTCAAGGTCGTATGGGACTGGTTAGTGCCTCAAACATAAATCTAAAGGTTTTTTGGTAGGTTTTCATAAACATTAAAAATGTAATAACTTTCAAACGGTGAATGATCTTAACCTGATTCTTTTTCTAGAGTGTGTAATATTCCATTAAAAAGCTTCCCTTACATTCATGTCCTCATATGCCCTATAATTCATGATCTCCTACAAAATAGTGTATTTTCCCTAAAATGTAGCAATTCCCTAAATAGCAAGTTGACCCATAAATGTAGTAGTGGGATTATGAGAGTTGGAATCTCTATTTTACCCAAATGGGGATCCAAAAATATAAAAAAATCAGACAAAACTAGCAAAAAAATATTTTTTGGGGGATAATGCAGGATTTTCTTGACACCATTGGATGCTTCTGCATCATTCCTTGATTGTGGTCTCCTCTACTTGGCCTTCAATGAGGGAGAGAAGATTGCTACAATGGAGAATATTGCCTTAGATGTTTGAAATCTTCCTTAGAATGCTTGAGATGCCAAAATTGGAGGTTCTTTCTTGAATTCAATTTGTGGTTATGATCTTGTCTCATGTGGTTTCTCAAATGAGGAGAGATAGGTTGTTTATACACCCCTCACAAATATTTTAGAGCTCAAAACTTGAAGAAAGTTGATAGGAGTTTGAATTTTCTGCTACATTGTTAAGACCTCCTCCCAGTTCAAATTTTGGGCAAACATTGAGGAATAGGTTGGTTGGGATGGCCTATTCCTAGAAATAGGTCAACCAATTCAGCCTATTCCCCCTAAAGTGGCCCAAAATTTAGACCATAGGTCCTAATTGAAGAGGGGATGATGAAATGGAAATCTAAATCAAGGGTAGAGTACTAGAAATTAATGCAAGAGCTCATAAATGCTAAAATGGGGCTGTGCAAAATGGGCAATTACTTAGTGATGCAATTATAGGATGGTACATTTAGCCTCCACTTTAGTAGGAGTATGAGTCCACCTCATGTTCACAGTAAGGTAGAAGAAATAGAGAAAGAGATATGATCATGGGAAAAATTGCAAAGAGATAAGACATCACTAAGTTTAAGCAGTAAGGTAGAAGAAATAGAGAAAGAGATATGATAATGGGAAAAATTGCAAAGAGATAAGACATCACTAAGTTTAAGGGCAGAAGCCCCCAAACAAAGAATCTCAACTCGTACAACCATGTGCAAGGGCACATGAAAACAAAGGGGTGAAGGAAAACGAGACAAAAGACACAAATAAAAGGGGGTTAGTACTAAAAATTAGACTCCAAATCAACTAGTTGAAGAAATCGATAGAGAAAATGTCTCAACTTCTAGTATCATGTTCGGAAAGCTATTGCAAAAGTGCAAGTGGTTACATGGAAAGAACAAGAGCATAGGCCAAAGATAAAGATGAGACTTTCATTGTCTAACCTACTAGCAAATCTATGAGATCATGGAGAAGAGAGAGACCATGAATCCAACAGTCTAGCAAGTTGTGTCACGCTAGTTCCACTCATCCCAAAAGAGAACTAAGTGTGAAGATGGAATCAATAGTCTAGAAAATCTCGTTATGCTAGTCAACCCCACCTTTAAAATGTATTGGTGCAAAGGAATGGGTCAAATAGTTTAGAAATTTGTGTTATACTAGTTCAACTAATCCAAAAATATTTAAGGAAGTCCATAAATTGGTGCTCGATGTAAAAGTATTACCAAGGAAAGCATTGTCTCCAAAGGAAATTCATTGAATAATGCATAGGAGCACAAAAGGAATGCACAAAGACACAAAAAGATCGAACAAGAGTGCAAAAGGAACACATAGAGGTGCAAAGGTAATGCATAGGGGCACCAAAAGGGCTAGATAGGGGTGCAAAAGGAATGCACAAGGGCATCAAAAGGGTTGGACAAGGGTGCAAAAGGAACGCACTGGGGTGCAAAGGGATTAAGGAATCTATCACACACAAGGAGGATGCATGTATGGGCACCTCCTTAAGATGACAATAGAAGGCTATGGTGGTATATTAAGAAAAAGAAGAACAAGGATACCTACTTCCAAGCAAGGAGATATCCTTAAAATAACAATGTATGTACAACCCTTAGCAAAGAGGCAAAACTCTTGTTGGCCAAGGAAAATATAATTGTGAAAGGATATATGGGAAAAAGTGGAAAGAGACCTTTGGAAGGAATAGATTATTTGTTATAAGACATCTACCTCCAAGAGGAACTCTTGAACAAAAAGAACATCTCCAACATAAAGAGAGGGGGGGATGATAATTTGCCTTTTCAGCCCCCTATTGCTAGGTATAAAAGGAATTATTGATGAAGGATGACACAATTTAAGTTCCTAAGTAAGAGAATCTTTTTATAATGTACATGCTTTTACAAATAAGGAAGAAGTTGTGATCAAAGATACACACATCTTGGATAAGAGAGAATCCATAATCAAGATAATCAATTCCTTATAATAATAGAGCACATTATAACTAAATGTCACTCCACCAAGAGAAGTGGATACCTATAAAAAGAGAAAGATTTGAAGAAAACACCTTGCCCCTCAATCATAAATGCAAAGGAACAGATAAAACATTTTGTACTCTTAAGTTAATGATCAATTGTAATAGGCATACACTCCCAAGCAAGGCAGAGATTGTGAACAAGAATGAGAATCCTTATGTAAAACAAAACATGTCATTGCAAGGAAGGACATCATGTTTCAATTAATACAAAAAAATAAAGAGATAATGGATTTTTTAGAAAGATACAAAAACCTTTGAGAAAGACAGCACATTATGTACCCTAAGTGAAAGACCATTTATATAAGATGTGTTTTCAAACATGAAAAAGATTGTAAACAAGGATGAGAATCTATGCACAAAATAAATAATTCCATGCAAGAGAGGATATCTTCTTATAAAATATTCAAGTCAACAAAGGGGAAATGGGTCCTTTGAAATGAGAATGAATTAAAAAGGGAAACCTTTCCCCCAAGTGAAAAGACAAGGAGAGGGACCTATTATGTTGCTCACAATGAAAGATTTATAAGTGAAGCATAGAACCGTGCAAAATAAATAGCCCCAAATAAAGTAAGCCACTAAGATCACATGATGTGGAGCAACATAAAAGGTGAAGTAAATGCTAATGCACTATGTGGATAGTACAACTATCTATAAGTTGTTGGATTTGTATGGTGACATCACAATATGAGGAAGGAAAATAAGTTTTTTGTGTTTTTCTTAAGTAAGAAATGAGTGATGAAGTTTTGAAAAGGATTGCAAATAATGTTTTTTTGAGTTGTAAATCTAGTGCCTTTTGAAGGAGGAGGATATATACAGACTTGTTCCATCTTTGCAAGATCTTATCTAGTATAGTCTTGTGTATAAATCATGTCATAGCCAATCTCATAAGATATGTTTGATTTGTAAATTTGAAGGCTTTCATCATGAGGTTTATGAAGAGGTTTTGTGTAGGAATATATAGTAGGAGGATTGATCTCTATAAGGATATGCTTAATCCCATTAACATGATTCACGTCCAGTTTAGTAGGTTGAATAGAGGTGTTATCATCTAGGTCTTTATCGTCACTCAATGGTATGTTAGGATATAGATCATGAATGAAATGCATAACATCATCTTGTCTGCAAAGGTATTGATGGTTATGATAAGATGTAGGAGAGGAAGGACAATCTAGAGGGGTAACATGCTTAGTCTCTTGCACCAAGGTACCTTTGGAAGAAGAGGGTTCATTACAAATATTGAGTGATGTTAATATTATTTAGAACAACGGAGAGGGGGGGTGAATCAATTGTTCTCAGGTCCAGATGTACTAGTTGAACTTTTAAACACTTCAACAATCTCAGATCTAATCATCAACACAACTCGGTCTCTACAGTATATATACCAAAAACATATAACATGCAGTCCACTATCCAAAAGTAATTAACTTGAAAAATATAGAAACATTCACACAAGTATAACACTAAGATTTATAGTGGAAACCCAATTTGGAAAAAACCACCTTGTAACATGTTACTGATATTTTCACTCTTCTGAAGTGAGCTCTGTGAAAAGCCAACCTTGTTAAAGGTTTACAAACACACTGCAAAAGTGACCTGGTTAAAGGATTTAAGTACATTCCATTAGAATGCCACCTTGATTAAAGGATTTAAACAATGACTATTAGGTCAACCTTGATTAAAGGATTTAGACTGATACAATGATTAGAAAGTAGCAGTAGTTTCTGATCTAAAAAATACACAAATCACTTTGCAAATAACAGATCCAATTCACACATATATGTTAATTTACTGACTGAGTTCCATTTCCATCTCCATCACTGATCTGCTCAAAATTCGCTTCAAGCAATCACAACTCTAATCAACTCCTTCACCTTCAGCCTTCTGCTTAGACTTATTAGTCAATAACATCAACAACTTCAACCTCCTATGTAACCTCACACTTAGGTTTTCCTATATACCTCTTCAGTTAGGTAGATCCATCTTTTGTCGCTTAATATCCTTCGTAGATCTTAGGTTAGGTCAGATTCATTGAATCCTTCCAACATTTAAGTTCTTCATCCTTCCTTCTAGATACATCTTGAATATTCTCATTGAATCCATAATAAAATGATTTACCATGCATTAAACTTTCCATACAATCAATTAATAAAGTCAACATGATTTACATAACCTAAGAATTCAACTATGTCGGTTGGGAATCTGAATTCTTTCTCCAAATGTAAATTACTGACACTTGGTCAATATTGTGTTTGTCTCCTCGGTCATCACTGTATAACTCGATCATCTCTACAAATTGTCTTCCTCGGCTAACACTGTCTTGCTCAGTAATTTCTTGTCACTTGGCATAAACTGATGTTCGGTCAACACTAAATTCACTCGACATATACTGGTGCTCGATCGACACTAACATCACTCGGCTTAAACTAGATTTCTTCACTTTTTCTCGGTTAAGTCTACTTCTTCAGTCTTTCTTCTTACTTAGATAAACAATACATTATCTTATCAATGTGCCAAATAATCAAGTACTCATTGAAGTATCAAATAACTCAACCTTTCCATAGGTTCTCTTGTTATCCCCCTTGCCCTAATCCTTTTCATCAATCAATAGATATAATACTTTCTTAGATAGAAACTGTCTTACCAATTAAGGTTTGACATCAATGATAATACAACAATAGTTTCAATTGCAGTTTCCAACAATCTCCCTCTTTGGCATTGATGGCAACACCACATGAATAACACATGATTTACCAACCAATCCAAAATTTTGTCATTGCATCAGATATATTGATAATATCCTTAGCTTCATTCTGGTTCACAACAACTTAGCCTTGCTTAACCGTTCACACAATTACTCCCTCTAAATCTTTTATGTCTATTTCTCCCTCTGAATCTTGGAACATATACCTCAGTGTTCTTTATGTCTTTGTTTTCATCTAAATCTCTCCCTCTTTGACAATAATGCCAAAGCAGTATCTAGAACTTACATATTTCATATGTAGATGTTATCTTGTCAATTCAGTATCAGTATTTCTCCCTTTGTCATCTTTCTTATGACTGATTATCAGCTTTGCTATACTTTTTCACAACTCTAGGCAGCTCCTAAAGTATGACATTTCCTGCATCAATTTGTCAGATACTTTGTGTAGCACATTTGATGCAGTGCTCCTAGCTTGACTAGGCAGCCTCAGTTAGGGGAAGCACCCCTAGTTTACCTCTAAGATATTCATGAGCATCCTTAGGTAAATCTTTTGTGAATATGTTTGCTAGTTGTTCCTTTGTATTCACATATTCCATTCTCACTTCTTTATCTTGTACCAATTCCCTCAAGTAATGATACTTGATAGCAATATGTTTGGTCTTTGTATGCATCAATGGATTCTTTGATATGTTGATAGCACTTGTGTTATCACAGAATATAACAACAAGCTCAGTGATTTCCTCTTTCATTCCTTTCAAAAATTGCTTGATCCATACCAGATTTGAACAATTCAATGCAGCTATTACATACTCAGCTTTTGTTGTAGATTGGGAAATGAAGTTTTGTTTCTTGCTTGTCCATGAGACTAATCTTTTTCCCAGAAAGAAAGCTCCACCACTTGTACTTTTCTTGTCATCAACATTTTCTGCCCAATTTGCATCAGTGTAGACTCTAAGTTCAAATTTCTCATTCTTCTTGTAGTACAATCCATAATCTTCTGTCCCTTTCAGATATTTTAGTATTCTCTTCACAACCATCATATGATTTTCCTTAGGATTGGCAGAGAATCTTGCCACAATCCCAACTGCTAGGGTTATATTTGGTTTGTTGTGGACAACATATTGTAGCTTTCCAATCATCAATCTATACAGGGGTTGATTCACTTCAGCAATATCATCAATTTTAGATAATTTATGTCCAATAGCCATAAGATTACTTACTAGTCTAGAATCCTCCATACCAAAAGTTTTCAGTATCTCTTTGACATATTTAGATTGTGTGATAAAGATACTTTTCTGTATCTGATAGACTTGCAAACCAACAAAGAATTTTATCTCACCAAACATAGACATCTCAAACTTAGTTTGCATCTCATTTGAAAATTTCTGACATAGGGCATCTTGTTCTCCAAATATAATATCATCTATAAAAATTTCAGCTAATAAAATCCCTTTACCTTCTTCAGCTTTCATGTACATATTGATGTTGTCATTTGTCCTTGTAAATCCAATCTTTATCAAATAATTGTGGAGCCTCTCATACGATGCTCTGGGGGCTTACTTTAATCCATACAATGCCTTGTTCAATTTGAAAACCATATTTTTCTTGTTTGGGTCAACAAATTCTTCAGGTTTTTCAATGTATACTTCTTCTTCTAATATATCGTTCAAAAATGCAGACTTGACATCCATCTAATATACTTTGAATTCTCTGTAAGCAGCATATGCAAGTAGAGTTCTTACTCCTTCTAATCTTGCTACAAGAGCAAATGTTTCCCCATAGTATATTCCTTCTTCTTGTGCATAACCCTCGCATACCAGTCTTGTCTTTTTCCTTGTGACTTGTCCATATTCATTAAGCTTGTTTTTGAATACCCATTTTGTCCCAATAACATTCTTATTTTTTGGTCTCAACACCAGAGTCTAGGTATCATTATTTTCTATTTGATCTATTTCTTCATTCATAGCTTGAATCCAATCTTCATTCTCTAAAGCATCTTTTATTGTCTTAGGCTCAAACTCACATAATAAACATGTAGGGTCTTTCAACTTACTTCTGGTCAAGACTCTAGATTCCTTATCTCCAATGATTTTCTCAGGCTTATGATGTCTTTTTACATATTGTGCTAGTGTAGGTTCAAATTTCTTTTCTCCTTGTTCTTCAGGTTCATCATGAAAATTTTCAATTTTTGATTGCTCAGCAGCATCCTCCCGATGTTCGACATTGCTTATATGTGACTCTACATCTAGTGCAAGTGTGTTACTTGCCTCTCCTTCTTCCATATAGACAAAAGATCTATAGTCTTCAGGTTCTTGTTTACCTTCTTGTTCATTTTTCTCTGCATATTCATCAACTCTCACATTTGCACTTTCCACAATTTTGTTAGTGTTAGAATTCAAACACTTGTAAGCTTATCACTTTTTGTATCAAAATTTCCATTTCTATTATCTTTTAGTGTATAGCATTTACTCCCAAAGATTCTAAATTATTTCACATTAGGTGCATATCCATGCCATAATTCATAAGGTGTAACATTTGTACCTGTGTGTGAATGTTTACACCTTCATGAAATTAGGATAATTGACAACAATTCTATGCAAATACAATAGAAATTTAAACTAAAGAATTGAAATTAACATCCATAACATCTCATGGTTCTCTATCTAAGCTTGGTAAGTAGAGCTCTCAGCCTTATTCTCTACTAGTGACAATCCTAGAATGAGAAATTATGATAAATGCTTAATCTAGCTCTCAATTCTCCAAATGATACAAAGATTAATTCAAATGCTCAAAATATGCTCTCAATTGCTATCAATTGCTCTCAATTTGCCTATAGTGATGAGGCTATGCACTTGAATTTTCTAAGATATGTTATGCTCTCAAAATGACTTCTATTTATAGTAAAATCTCAAGTGTAGGGGGTAGAGTTATTTAATCATGATTTAGCTTTGGTTGAGTCAAAAATTTTAAAATATTTTTAAATGGGAGGATAATTTAAATGATTGTCTTAAAGGTTTGGACAAATAGACAAATTTGAGTGGTTGAGATTCAAAGTTGAAAATATGTGATTGAGATTCAACTATTTGGAGTGATCCATGTGCATTGTGTTCTCAATTCTTATTGGTTGCTCAAATTATGTTGAAAGATATTAGGATTAGTTAAATTTCATCAATTAATTAAATTAGCCATGTAAGGAATAGGTTCAATTTGATTTTTGATTTAAAACTATACAATTAATTGATTAAAATCAATTATATAGTGTTTTTGATCCCTTTAAGCTTGTATTTAATTATTTAATGTCATGATTTGATTTTTCCTTTGATTTAAATGATTTTGTCCAATTTTGATTAATAAATATCCATTTAAAACTGATTTGATCCATTTTGATGAAAATTAGAGCATTTTGTTGAGATTTTTGCAAATTTAAATGATTTTAAAATACCTGCCTAGTTTTGGGTGTCTATAGTACCTTTCTTGATTTGTACTCGGTTTAAGGTATAAACAGTTGTACTCAGCTTCTCTCCAGTATTTTTGTGCAACACTCTTCTCAATCATTAGTGTCCTTGCACAATCCAAAATAGATCTATTTCTCCTCTCAGTTATACCATTATGTGGAGGTGTTCTCGGTGCAGACATCTATCTCCTGATTCCTCTATCATTGCAGAACAGATTGAACTCATTTGATATAAACTCTCCACCTCGGTCAGATCTTAGACATTTCAAGCTTCTACCTATTTCTTTTTCAACCTTTGCCAAATACCATTTAAACAACTAAAATGCGTCAAATTTTTTTTCAAAAACATTACAGTCATCATCCTAGTGTAGTCATCAACAAACAGAATAAAGTAATTTGCACCACAATAACTTTGTACACCCATAGGTCCACAAAGGTCGGTATGAACCAAATCCAATATATTTTTAGAAGTAAATGTTTTGCTCTTGAAACTAGACTTTGTCATTTTACCCAACTAACATTGTTTACACATCACATTATCAGGTTTCTTCAATCTTGGTAAACCTCTAACTTTCTTCTTTTTACTAATATTTACCAGATTGTCAAAGTTAACATGACATGGCCTCTTATGCCATAACCATACATCATCAAATTGTGCAAACAAGCATGTATCTTCAGATAGATCTAGATAGAACAAATTACCTTTAGTATGTTCACCACTTACAATTAGTTCACCAATAGCATCAAATATTTTAGCCTTCCTGTGATGAAACTCCACTCGGTAACTAGTGTTATTAAGTTGTGCAACACTTGGCAAATTATAGTTAAGACCTTCAACCCAATAGACATTTTCATATGTGATCTTATCAGTTAGCTTAATTGATCATTTACCCCTCACAGGACATGGTGCATCATTACCAAACTTAACACTTCTACCTTTGTAATGATCTAGGGTTTCAAATTTACTTTTATCACCAGTCATGTGATGTGAGCAACCACTATCAATGATACATTTATCACCTTTACTCACATAAGAAATAAGTGTAGTTTTCTCATCTTCATTAGAATCATCTTTCATAGCAACATAAACTACTTCAATATCAAAATCATCACTATCACTATCAGTTTCCTCTTCAGCAATATAACAAGATTTCTTACCTTTATCCTTGTAATCTTTGTACCTTTGGTGATCTATTTTATCTCTCTTATCTTTGTACTTGCTTTCTCTTTCATCATCCTTGTCATTCCTATCAAGACATCTTGCAGCAATATGGCCAACTTTGTTACATGAAAAACATATTATAGGAAGTTTACCTTTATATTTTCCTTTTCCTCTTTTCAATCTTCTAGCCATGAGTGCCTCAAGATTATCTAGTTCCTCATCAGAAGTGTCACTATCACTTTCACTTTTCACACATTTTTCTTTTTCTCTCTTAGATTTATGCAAGACCATTTGTGACTTGAATACAGATTCAACATTAGGAACAATGTAGTTATCATAGTTAGATAGCTCAAAAGTAGTAAGCTTACCAACAAGACTTTCCAGAGTTAGAACATTACCAAGGTTACATCTTGATTCTTGAATTGCTGAAATTCTAATAGCATAGATAGGAAGCAAAGTTCTCAATACTTTACCAATGACAGACTCATCATCAATGATTCCATTAGCTCCTCTTAGGGAACGTGAGGGGTGTCATGAGGAGAATGTAATAAGAAACATAATGGATGAAGATGAGATTGGTAAAAGGCTTACCAAATTTTATGACTTGTTGAAATTAGAGGCTCAAATCAAAAAGGCTAAAATTATCTTTGGAGGTTTCTTCCCTGATCTCCCCTATTTAAAAAGAATTGATAGAATGGTTGAGATGCATAGTACTTTGTCTAGTCATCTAGAGGGACAACTCGAGGAGAAGTTGGATGTAGAGAAAGGTTACTCTTCATCTGATTATGAAGAGTACACTAATGGGTCACAAGAAGGTGACAGTCCACCTCAAGCCAATGACCCCCTTGTCATTGATATCAGTCAAGACTCACTAGAGGCAGAGGATGTCTCTAAACCACCACAAAAAAGACAGAGACTTGAGGTAGGTGGGCCCTCCAAAGAAAAGAAATAGAGGAAAGTAATAGATAAAGCTTCAGCTTTAGTGCCAGGTGACTGAGCCTACTATCGCCATTTGAGAAAGAACATTAGAGAAGGAAAAAAGGTGGCCTCACAGGAGGAGGAAGAATTGCCTTTGTTGCTTGGCAAAGATGAAAGAGAACTATACCATGAGGAATTTCTTAATGATGATCAATTCATCAAGAGTGAGGAATTCAATCATTTCCTCATTTGGATGAAGCAACAAGACATTGCAAAGGCATTACCTGAGGGCACAGATTTTGATGATGAAACTTTGAAAGCTCTAGCTGCTTATGACCTTGAATCAGAGAACATCTCTATTGAAGAGGCTAGGGAGATGGTCAAATCCAATGGAATTCTTTTGGTTCCTGGATGGGATTTGACATCATCATTCATCATTGATCAGATTAGGAAACAACCTGAGGGCAGCCTATCCTATGAAGCTCATATTGGAGATATGATCAGGGGAAGTGGGTTTGACCCCAAATCCCAAGCTTTGGCAATGTGGTCCTTAGCACCAAGAACCCAAAAACCCTCCTTAGTCAACATAGAGGATAAAATGGAAGGGTACAAGATCATCTAGACTGTCCAAAACACCAGTGATCTTGAAGTGTCAAAAGTTGTGACACATTTTTCTCATCTGAATGAAGCTAAGACAGCCCAGTTGTCAAATAGATATGTAAAATTGTTTGAAAATTCAATAACTATAGCAAAGGATAGAGACAAAGGGTTGATGAAAATTAGGGTCTTGGAAGAGGAACTGGAAGAATTGAAAGCTAAGCTTGAAGAAGCTTCTAAGGCAGCTCCCCCTCCAACTTTACAAATTGAGGCTGCAGAGCAACCAGTGGAAGAGACTTCTAATAAGGCAGCAAATGATTCGGAGAAAAATAAGCTTGATATAGCCTTAAGGGCCATCTCTGACATTGTGCAACATAGGTGTGAAGATCAAGGAGAAAATGGACTTGGTCCATAAATCATGTGCTATGTTGCAGAAGACTAGTGAGAATGTAAAAGATGCAGTGGCTACTTTGGAGCCACTTTTTAATGTATGGTCTGGAAGAAGTGCCCTATTTGAGAAGCTAGAGGCACTGCAACCTCATCGGCAAGACATCCCAGATGTAGTTACTAAGGTGGGGGGAAAATTTGAGCTAATTAGTACCACTTGGGGTTTCTTCAAGGGCAAAACAAATCAAATAAAGGCCAAGATGGCCATGTTTGGCCCAGGTTACAGTAAATACCCGCCTTTGGTGTATAGGGATGATGGTAATATTATGAGCTTAAAAGAATGGAAATCAAGCATGGGTCAGTTGATAATCAGGCATGAGTCCTTTCTCAGTAATGATGGCTCTTTAGACATGGATGGTTGCAACAACATTCTTGTTAATTTATTAAAGTTGAAAATGATTGCATCAAGTTTGTTGCTGACACAAAAGCCATTACTGACTCCAGATGGGATAGACAAATCAAGTTGTTGCAGGAATTGCAGGGATACAATTGGTCTTCAGAAGATGATGTGGCAGCTTGGGATAAGAGTACCCAACCGAAGAAGAAGAAGTCAGCTGCCATCAAACTAGAAGCGGAAGAAGAAGAGTGAATCACACCTGGCACTTGATCCTAAAATATAGGGAGTGTAACTATCATACAGAGGATGATGTGGGTTAGCCTGAAATCACAGTCATCATTCATGTAGCAACCTTATGCAGTTACTCAGAATTATCTTCAGACAAAGGTGCCACCTGTGAAGATTCCATATAATGAGAATCAACTTTCTGTTTCTTTTAGTTTCTTATCATTATGTAATGTACTTTTTGTCTTTAGTGCAAGTCGTTGTCCTGGCTATCTGAAGCTTGTTGCATCCTTTCTTTGAGGACTCTAAGATAGCCAGTGATATATATAGCAAGTTTTCCTTTTTTTTAAAAGGTGGTGACTATTATTTGTAAAGAGAGTTATGATAATAGTACTTTGGTCCTACAATTTTATGTCAAGAATGTCCTGATGTAGTAAAATATCAATAAAATATATTGGAACTCCTTTGCATATCCTGACTATCTTCATGTATAAATTTTGAATTCATGTATGTATTAATCTGTAAGGCATTTTGATACATTGTTTACAAGGTAGATAGTGGGGTTGAGCTTAAGTTTCTTTCAAGGGAAGGGTAAATCTTAAGGGATATCTCTGGGAATTCATAGTTTGTATAAGAATTTGATAACAGGATGAGCAAATGGGAGAATGATGTGTAAGGCACTTCATTTGGGTTTTGGGATATTTGTTTTGAAGGTTTTTCTGTTGATGTATGTTCTCTAACTCTGATGCCCTAGGATTTGGCACTGGTCTTAGCTTAATTTTCATTTTTCACCATCAACAATTCAAATAATCAGTTCACTTTAAGTTTTGTTGTATAATCTGAATGTATCTTGTCTATGTCAAGGGCATGGATAACTGTTGTAATGCTTTAAAGAAGCAGATCTGAAAGGTAAACCCACCTGGGCTTAAAGCTTAAAGTGAAGAAGCTTTTTTAACCTTAATACCTTAGTGTTTAAATTTTTTTAGGTGCATTTGTTGGGAGTGTTAGAGTTATATATCAGATGTTTCTGATTCCTATTTATCATCTACAAGTTTGAGCACTAACAGCAATGAAAGAAGAAATTGATCAGATTGAAAAGAACAACACTTGGTCACTTGTACCGAGACCCAATAATAAGAATGTGATTGGAATAAAGTGTATTTTCAAGAATAAACTCAATGAAAAAGGAAATGTTATAAAAAACAAAGCAAGATTAGTCTGCAAAGGGTATGCACAAGAAGAAGATATTGACTATGGTGAGATGTTTGCCCATGTTGCTAGATTAGGAGTTAGAATCTTACTTGCATATGCTGCCTATAATGGATTCAAATTTTATCAGATGGATGTTAAGTCTACATTTTTTAATGGAATTCTTAAAGAAGAAGTTTACATTGAACAACCTGAAGGATTGAGAATTCTAACAAGAATATGGTATGCAAACTACACAAGGCACTCTATGGATTGAAGCAAGCTCCCTGAGCATGGTATGAATGACTACACTCATATCTAATCAAGATTGGATTTCAAAGGATAAGTGATAACAATAATTTGTACTTGAAGTTTGATAGTACTGATAAAATTCTAATTGTTAAGATATTTGTTGATGACATCATATTTAGAGGAAATAAGATAATGTCTAAATCATTTGTTGAAGATATGAGAAAGGAATTTGAGATGTCTATGATTGGAGAGATTAAATTCTTTATTGGACTACAAATTCAACAAGTCAAGGATGGGATGTACATAACACAATCTAAGTATATCAAGCATATCCTAAAGACATTCAATATGGAAGAATCAAAACCACTTGGAACACTGATGGCTACTTGTTGCAAATTGTCAAAGGAAGATGAGACAAAGGAAGTCAATGAGACTCTTTACTAATCCATGATTGGTAAGTTATAATATGTTGTACATAACAGACCTGATATTGCTCATGTTGTTGGGATTTTTGCAAGGTTTTCTGCAAACCCAAAGGAAACACACATGTCTGCAGTTAAAAGAATATTTAGATATTTGAAAGGAACCAAGGACTATGGATTATGGTATAAGAAGTGTTGATGTATGTAGAATTGGTTAGATAAATAAAACTAATTATATAATTATTATGAGAATTGATTAATTATATATACATAGATATATATTAATATATTTAATAATTGATATTATTTATATTAATATACATATATATATATATATATGAAGTTAATATTTTATTTATTCTTATAATGATTATATAGTTAAATTCATAAATTAGATTAATGAATAGACATGTCCCGTGAAGGGACATGTCTCTTCTTGTCTTTACCATGTATATATACAAGAGATCGATGAATTTGGAATGGACATACTTTTACAGCAGTTCTATTACATTTGTAGCGATCTAGAAATTCAATATGGTATCAGAGCGAGGTTGGTCTTAGGGATCACTGCAGAAATTAAGGATGTTGCACGGGCCTAATGGATAGATCACTATTAGGAATGCAGGATTTCACTAGAGCTGGGTGTGTGCTTGCCAAGGTCTGTAGAATAAATGTCATGTTCCTTGGACCTCGCTGCAAATTCAAAATCCACTCATTTGCAGACTGTGTGGTTGTGATGGCTGGTTACTACACACATGGCATTGATTGTTATTAGTTGAGACCCAAAACTTATGAGCCATATCTCATACTAATTTATATTATTAGGGTGTGTTCATCCCATAATCGACCAAGTGAAAGCAATCTATATCATCGAAACCTTTACTTGTGGTTGCCAGAAGAAAGTATGCATGATAGCGAAAGAAATGAACTATCTCATATATATATATATATATATATATATATATATATATATATATATATATATATATATATATATATATATATATATATATATATATATATATATATATATATATATATATATATATAAACTTACAGTCAAAATTTCTAAGTTTCTGGTTGAACACTATTGGGATTTAAGTGTTCTTGCAAATGAAGAATTTCATCGTCTTTAGTATTGGTAGAGATGAAATAATGTTGAAGCGGACTCATATCGATGGTGGAAGAGGAATAATATCGCATACTTTATAATCGAGTGTATATATAAACCTTCAAGGGTAGCATGTTGGAATGTCATGTTGGAAGAAGGTTGAGTTGGAGATTGGACAGTTGCAAAACTCCCTATCGATAGTTTTTATCTCTTTACCTTTCAGTGCACTATATATGTATTCATTCATTTGATTGATTTGGGTGAAGTATGTTTTGTGTAGTGTGTGGTATCACTGATTGAAGAGAGTATGAAAATTGTGGGGAAAGAAAATGATTATTCTGAAGAGTGAGTCACTATATTCTTCACGATATAGCTTTGCAAGGATGAAGTTGTTGGAAACTGCAATTGAAGAAATTGTTGTGTTGTCATTGATGTCAAACCTTAATTGGTAAGACTGTTGCTACTTAGGAAAGTATTGTATCTATTATATTGTTGTGAAGAAGGGAAAGAAAGGATGGTAACAATAGCACCTAAGGAAAGGTTGAATTATCTTGATACTACAAAGTGTACTTGACTATGTTGTACAATGATGAGATAATTAATTGTTTATCTTAGTAAGATTGAAGACTAAACTGGTAGGCTTGACTGAGCAAAAATGGAGAAATCATGTTCAAACCGAGTAATGTTAGTGTCGACCGAGTCAGCATATGCCGAGCAAAATTCTAGTGTCGACCGAACATCAGTTAATTGCCGAGAAAGACAGTATAAGCCGAGGAAACATTTATAGTAATGACCAAGCTTTCTACATGAAGACGGAGTAGTTGATCACAGTATTGACCGAGCATCAGTATTTTTATATTTGAAGAGAATTTAGATTTGGAGCCAACATTGTTGAATTCTTGGATTATGTAAAACGTGTTGACTTTATTTATTGATTGTTTGAAAGCATTGAATGCACTGAAAAATGTTTTATTGTAAATCTTTAAGAGATTTGAGATGTTTCTAGAAAAGGAGCCGAAGAACATAAAGCAAGTAGATTCAATGAATCTGACCTAACCCTAAGATTTACGAAGGAGATTGAGCGGCAAAAGATGAGTTAACCTAATTGAGGAAGTATTAAGGGAACCTAAGCATTAGGTATGTGTGTGCATGGGTGAAAAGAGGATGCTAGAAGATCAGTAGATGTTATTGACTGTATAAGTAGAAAAGGTTGAAGGAGGAGTGTGGTGATTGCTTGAAGAAAAGTTTCGAGCAGATCAAAGATGGAGATGGAAAAGTTTCAAAGTCAGTAAACCAACATTTGTGTACGGAACTGGATCTGATATTTGAAAAGTGAGTTGTATGTTTTTCAGATCAGTACTACTGCTACTTTCCAACCATTGTAATAGTCAAAATCTTTTTAACAAAGATTGACCTAATAGTCATATGTTTAAATCTTTTGACCAAGGTTGCATTCTAATGGAATGTATGTAAGTCCTATAACAAGGCTCACTTCTAATAGAGTGGTTGAAATCCTTTAACCTGGTCACACCTAATAGTGTGTATTGTAACCTTTGATAGGGTTGGCTTTTAACCAAGCTCACTTCAGAAGAGTGAAAATAATAGTAGCATGTTACAAAGTGGTTTTTCCCAAATTGGGTTTCCACTATAAATCCTAGTGTCAATGCTTGTGTGAATATTTTGGTTTAAACATTTCTGTGTTTTACAAGTTAGATACAACTAGGTAGTGGACTGCAATGTTATATGTTTCTATTATAGAATCAGTGATGACCGAGTTGGTTTTGGTTGTTAGATCTGATTTAAAGGAAAGTTTTTTAAGTTTGTTTTATACATCTGGACCTGAGAACAACTGATTCACCCCCCCTCTATGTTGTTCTAAATCATATTAACAGAAGCATTATAAGGGTGACCAACAAAAAATAAAAGACAACAATTCATTTAAAGATGTGATAATATCTCATAAGTCAAGAGGTACAATCAAGGAGGTGGTAAGGGTTAACAATTAAAGAAATTAAAAGACAAGTGATAATAGAGGTTCCTATTATTTTACAAGGCGATAGCAGTGAGTGAGGAGGGCCTCTATAATATGATGGTAACTACTATAAGATAATCATCATCAAACAGGAATTAAGAAAGCACTTTGATCAAATATTATGATGTACATTTTGATTATCTCTACTCGGGCATTACAAATTGTTAGGCTGCTTCTATGCGATGAAGAGCAAGAAATTAAAAATGCAGAGAGAGAAATAATACGTGATATTGAATAGCATAGAAAATAATATTATTGTAAATGTCTCTTTGATATAGCATGTGGTGTATCTTCATTAGAGTTTGCAGATTATAATATTTCTAGCACGATGAATATTACCATGACTACCGTGAATGATATTTGGGTGTTGAACTTCATTTCTATTTCGGAGTTATGTCTATATCATTGGCATGAGCTTATTTTTGGAGTCAATTCTCTCAAATTCTTGAATGGAAGTTTGGGTACGACAATTGTGCTCTCTTTACGTGAAAATTATAAGGATACAGAGACCCCACTAGATGTACTTTTCATTGGGGTGGCTTAGAGGCTCACAAGCATGGTGAGGAACTCAAAGAATTGGTGCAGATCTCTTGTCTTGCTGAGGCAAGTTTCTATTTCTGGCATATGGGCTTTTCTTGAGCTATAGGCTATCTTTAATGGGATTTAAGCCTATGTTTTCAAACACAAGCAAAAGAAATGGCACAAGCTACATATGTAGACTGGAATGCCTTTATGTGGACATCTAGGACATGATGTTGGACATATAGATATGTGTTGGATCTATTACTTTCATGTCACATATGGATCGTGCTAGATAATATGAAGCAACTCAAGGATTATATTGGTTCAAAGGGAGAATATCATCTCAAGATGACTTCTCTAGTGACTAGGGAACTGTAGCAATCTAGGATCAGATAGTAGATATGCACTACATGGTTGTGACATTCTTGATGCTTTGCAAGCTAGCAAAGAAAGAACCTTACTACAGTCTTGTGACCCAGCTCTGGACTAGCTCTATCATGTACCAACATAAGAGATAAGTATTTCATACCATTGAATATTGTTTATAAATTTTGAGTCATTAATTCATGCCATAAGATTGGGATAGTAAATCTTTTATACTTCTATAATTGATATTTTCCTTCAGGATAGTTTAGTTTTATGAACTAATTGTAATCTCTCTTTGAAGTGCATTGAGGACAAATCTAGAAGCATACGAGATTGCATTCAAGGGAGAAAGAACTTAATGCCTGCAGTTATGGAATTGAGTTGAGATTTGATATCAGATTCAGAGGGAGCAACCTTGGACGAGAAGGTCAGAAGGTTGATATCACATTCAGAAGAAGTCTGATGAACCATTAGAGGAAACCTTGGATGAGAAGGTTAAATGTTGATGTTAGTACTCAAAGATTCAGAGGGAGTAAACCATATCAAGATGGTTTCGAAACCAAGTGACCAAGAAACTATAAAAGGAAAAAGAATTGTGATTCAAATGATGAAATTCCATGTATGTGAACTAGAAGGCTTTTATGTAGATATCTACATCATGATATTCCTAGATAGATGGTTGGGAATTTAGGAAAAGAGCTTAATGCAGACTAAAGAACAAAGACATGAATTGCTCGCAGAAGGTTGATAGTAGATTCAGAGGGAGTATGATAGTTCATCTAAAACAACCTTGGGCGAGGAGGTGAACTTCAAGGGTTTATGCTATCTCCTACATAACTTGGGGTTCACCTAAAGTGATGCAAACTATATAAGAGATATAGTGCATAAATATGCTATTCAAGGTACATTATCCTTACAGAACATACGGCTGATATTCTCACCAAGTTTCTTGCTAGAGGTAAGGTTGTGTACCTTCAAGATAAACTTGGCATGTTGGAGAATAAAGCCTTAGATGAAAAGGAGTTTCAATATATGTGATCTATTATCTTGTATGTTATTGCATTCTTCTCCTTGAGAGAGAAGTCTAAGGTGAAAACCCTTGTTTCACCCTTTGTGATGAGTCATGATGGATCCACCCTTTGAGATGAGTCAAGGTGGATTTCATGTGTGTGACTCTAGGACTTATGGGCCCTCCTATGAACATTGGAGAAAGGTGACGACTTTTCGACAATGAACACTTGTATTTGATGTTATAAGGTGATGATCTTGTAAAAAATATTTGTTATGGTAGACAGTTATATATCTATGCACATACCATAATAGGGTTATATGTAAATGGAATGTAATGTTCTTAATTACTATATCCTTGTATCACGATCTGAGGTGATATGAAAATTAGGTATCATGATCTAAGGTGATTCCTCATATCAAGGTGATATGAAAATTAGGTATCACAATCTAAGATGGTTCCTCATATCAAGGTGGTATGAAAATTAGGTATCACGATCTAAGGTGATTCCTCATATCAAGGTGGTATGAAAATTAGGTATCACGATCTAAGGTGATTCCTCATATCACATGTTAGGTGATATGTAAAATTGGGTATCACAAGTCAGGTGATTCCTTATATCACATGTTAGGTGATATGTAAAATTGGGTATCACATGTCAGGTGATTCCTCATATCACATGTTAGGTGATATGTAAAACTGGGTATCACATGTCAGGTGACTCCTCATATCACATGTTAGGTGATATGTAAAACTAGGTATCATGTGTTAGATGATTCCTTAAATCACATGTTAGGTGATATATATAAAATGGGTATCACATGTTAGGTGATTCCTCATCTCACGAGTTAATTGATACTTATCATCGCGTGTTATGTGATATCTGTGTTCATGAGATATGTGAGATTTCTTATCACAAGAAATGTGATATATGATTTTATCTTCCCTAGCTAAGAGGGAGTGTTGATGTATGTAGCATTGGTCAAATAAATAAAACTGATTATATAATTATTATGAGGATTGATTAATTATATATACATAGATATATATATTAATATATTTAATAATTGATATTATTTATATAATACACACACACACACACACACACATATATATATATATATATATGAAGTTAATATTTTATTTATTCTTATAATGATTATATAGTTAAATTCATAAATTAGATTAATGAATAGACATGTCCCATGAAGGGACATGTCTCTTCTTGTCTTTACCATGTATATATACAAGAGATCGATGCATTTGGAATGGACATACTTTTACAACAGCTCTATTACATTTGCAACGATCTGGAAATTCAATAAGAAGAATGGAGATTTTGATCTCAAGGTATACACTGATGCTGATTGGGCAAATAATGTTAATGACAGAAAAAACAATAGTGGTGGTGCTTTATTTTTAGGAGAAAGGCTAGTGACATGGTTAAGCAAGAAACAAACTTGTATTTCACAGTCTACTGCTGAAGTTGAGTATGTTTCTATAACTATGACTTATTCTAACATAGTGTGGATCAAAAAACTACTTGAAGGTATGCAATAAGAGATAGTTGATCCTATTACTATTTACTGTGATAACAAAAGTACTACTAACATATCAAATAATCTGATGATGCATTCAAAGACAAAGCACATTTCTATCAAGTATCACTACTTGAGAGAACAAGTACAAGACAAGCATGTGACATTGAGGTATGTGAATTCTAAAGAAGAGATAGCTGATATATTTACCAAACCACTACTGAAGGATGCTTTTGAGTATCTCTAAGGTAAGTTAGGGGTTCTTCCCCTCCCCTATCCAATGTTCACTAAGGCAAGATGCATGTTGTATCAATTTAAGTATTCAATAGAATATCTATTTTGTAAGTTGATTCTAGTATTCACTCTTTGGGTGAATCCTAAAGTTGTGAAAGATGTTTATGGAAGCAATGAGAAATCTATACATTTGAGGTATGATTTGCGAATTATATATTTATTTGACATTGTTGTCAAAGAGGGAGAATATCAATGATGATTGTAGAGGGAGAATATTGTTGATGCACTGATGTTGCATAGAGGGAAAAGATTACTATTGATTATCATAAAGAGAGAGAGATGAAATTGCTAGTGTGTTGCAATATAGAGGGAGATGATAATGCAATAGTATTATAGAGGTAGATGATCAAAAAAAGAAGTTGTAAAAATGGGACAGTAAAGAAGATCTATTAATTAAGAATATTGTTAGTGATAGAGGAACAATGAAAGAGGGATAATATCAAACAAATGTTAGAAATAGAGAATACTGAGAGGGGGGGTGAATTAGTATTCTACAAACTTTTACTTTTTCCCAATTATGGATATAACAGATTATCTTAATGCATGCATAACATAGAAAGCTAAACAACATGCATAGCAACAAAATAAAAGAACTCATAACACATTATTTGTTCTCGAGGAAATTGTGGCCAAGGGAAAACCCCGGTGGAGATGGTACCCACAAAGATCCACTAATCAAAAGTATCTTTTTAAGGATGTTGACCTTGTTAGGAGCCTATTACATGCATATAGTGTCTCAGTCCTAACTAAGGGACTATAGGCCTTGTTAGAAGCCTCAACCCTGCTAGGAGTTGGTAGTACAAAATATGATTACCAGATGAGCCCACTGCCCAAACAAGTAATATACAATATTTACTGATTACAAAATAGGTCAAGGTACATAACCTTACACTGCTTGAAAATTCACATCAATATCTCTTCGTTGCCTTTTTCACTATCGCTATTACATTCATATCATGTACAACTACTCTTTTTTTTACATCTTCTTCATACATTACATTTATACAAGTTATTAAGACTAATAACTCTTTTTAGTCGGCTTACATTATACAAAATATATTTACCCAAGGGTTAACATCTAGGATGTCATCCCTTTATATTGTTAAGACATTATTTTGATAAACAAAATAATCCCTTAACTCTTTACCAATTCTGTCTTCATATTATGTCCTGTCGGCTTAACATTGTCTTCAGTAAAACTGCCATAACTTCTTCAGTACATGTCGTACTGACTTGCACTCTCAGGTGAGTCTTCTATAGTCACCATAGTATCTATGTTCAAGTGCGCAAGCACTGAACTTACTCCAATCAACATCGCTAATCAAAACTATCATCAGGTACACTGGCAAAAATATTATCTCATACTTAGACAATTTTGCATTGCGCTCTGACATACTTGCTCTCTAACCTGTGCGATCTTCATGTAGATCATATGTTGCCATAATGACAACATCTATGAATCTAACTTAGCCAAATTGCCAACAATCTCCCCTTTTGTCATTGGTGGCAACATATGAGAAAATTGGCTAAGTCGTAGATTTCAAAAATATCAAAATTGTGGCCATACTACAAAAATATGTATCTACTGTCCTTATGACTCCAAAAATCTTATAAACATACTATACTCCCCCTAGGAGTATACATCCTTATCAATTTTCTGTTGTATATGTCTCCCCCTTTGACAATAATGACAAAAAAGGTAAGGAGGGTGAGAAAATTGTGTAAAAATTATACCTTGATTCAATATTGCAAAGCTAGTAGGCTTGCAACACAATCTGCAAAGTTAATCTTCATGTTCTCTAACTCTTTCTCCCATGCCTTCTTAATCGAATCTGCAACACTAAGTAGTGCACATAACCCATAAGATGCAATTTCACAGGCTTGTAGATTCGCAAAACTGAACTTCTGAAAAGATGTCTTGGATGAAAGACATTCTTCCAGTTGTCCTTCAACAATGCTCAATTTGATAGAAACATGCTCTCTTAAAAGAGCGAATCTTTTCAGCTTCTTGTCCTTGTCATCTTGTAAAATCCTTATTTCATCATAAATCTTGCAGATTTTCTTCTCAACATCAAGTACCTTCACATTAGGGCTGGAAAGAAGGTTTATCTCAGTTTTAATTTTAGCTTCCTTGATCTTAATCTTTTGCTCTTCCTTTTCTATAAGGATCTTAGATTATGTACACTGAATGTACAAAGATTTTCCTCTATCTAAATTCCTTCTTAAGTCTTTTATATAGATATCAAGATTGTTGATATCATTCCTGATGTTCTGACTTATGTCCAAAAGTATTTTGGCCTCATAGGCTGCTTGTGCCTTCACTTTAGCTACATCAGATAAGTTAGTAAACTCATCATCAAATGTATTCATCACTTTCTTTGCTTTTTCCAGTGGGTCAACCTCTGCAGTTTGTGTGGTTACAATGCCTTGTAACTTCTCAGTTAGCTCCTTTGGACATCCTTCAAGGCTCTTCACTTTCTTATTCTTTCCAGTAATTTTATTCAAAGATGTGATCAATTCCATCTGATCATCATCATCTATTTCTTTTCCCAAATTCTCAAATATAGAACCAATTTGAGTTTTCTTCCCAGTCTCAGGTGTAAGACTAATTTCTTCTTGGGTGGGAATAGATACTTGTTTCTCTGTCTCTTTAGATTCTGCAGTTCTGGTTTCTGTCTTCTCTTCTCCTTTGGCACTGTCTTGCTCTTCAAAAGCTGAATTGTCAACAATGTTTTCAAGGTTTTTAAATAGATTATCATCACTGTCCAAAGTGATCTTTGTTCCTTCAACATTCATAGATTCATCTTCAATGTTGATGGCTAGTGGAGAGGGAATATCCTGTTGTTTTGCTTCTTCTGCTTGCTCTTCAAGTTCTGCTGCAACTGATGGTTTTCCAACATTCTCTATCATTATCTTAACTATTGCTAGTTTTGTTTCCTTGTTGATTTCTTCATACTTGCCTCCCATAATCTGAATTGTTCTTTTCTTGGTTCTCAAAAGGGTGTTCAGATCCTTCATGATCTGTTTGAATTGTTCTTCATCTCTCACATCACATAGCTTCCTAACAAGATTTTCTCTAATTTTGATATCTTCATCTAATGCTCTTTTCTTCCTATTTACAAGCTTCTCATACAAATCATCAGGTATCTTACCCTGAATTGTATCAAAAAATTTGTCAGTCAATATCATGTGCTTTACCACTACATTTTCTAGGTTCAATCTCTTTGCATAATCATAGAGATCATAGTATTTGTTCATCTTTGTGAAATCTCCATCTTGAATAATTTGTTCATTAACTTTTTCAACTCTAGGTTTCCAAGTTTTCTTCTTAACAAGGGTCTCTTCATCATCTTTAATTTCTGCAATCTTTCTTTTAACTGGTGGAACTAAAGTCTTTTTCCTTCTACCCGGTCTAGTAGCAATCTCTTTCACTCTTTTACCAAGTGTGGAGGAGGTTGTCTAGTGGATTTTCTTGTTTCTTGATCTTTCTCAGTTACTTCCACTTTCACCTTGACTTGTGTCTTTTCTTGTTGTACTGCAACTGATGATAAAGGTGGAACAGACAAAACTTCCTTTTGTCCAATTTCTCTAACTGCTACTGTTGTCTGTTTGGCTATTAAGAACTCATGTTCAGTCATTCCTGTGTCCTTTAATATCTTCTTGATTGTGCTCTCTACTCTCTTTTTTTATTGTTTCTCTTCAAGTATAATCTTTGTAGAGTTGAACTTCTCCTCAAAGGTTCCAAACTTGTTGCTATGAATGTCCAACTTTCTCTTAAGTAGTCTACTCACATATTCTTTTGTCTCAATTTTAGTAATCTCATAGCCAAGAGGGTCTATGAACTCTACTCTAGGTTCTACTACTTCAATGTATGTAAAGTCAGTATCAACCATAAAGCATATCTCATTCTTATACTTTTCTACTAAAGACTGAGGGATCCTTGATCTACTTGACATCAAATTCTAAAATGTTTTAATCACCAACACTGCACTCTCATTGACTTTGTCAATAAGATGTCTCATGTACACTTTGTTAATCCTTTCCATAGTATTTTGACCATCATTCCAATCATCACTAATGGTGTAAGGAAATCTTCTTAAAAAATGGAAAAATATATACGTGATCAATGATGAGAATCTAAACTAAGAGTACTTAGTCTTCTTTATCTTTTCCAAATTCTCAAACAACTGAATTCTCAAAATCTCACACATATCAACTTGTACTTTATCAACACACATCAAATAGGCTACATGTATCATTCCTGCTACCATGTCATCTTCTCTAGAGTTAGCACAAAACTTAGTTGTAAGGATTTTGCACAGATATCTAACATCATCTTGTTGTATCTTGCTAATTACTATTCCTCTGCCATTGTAAGATGAATTTGTGTTGTCTATAACTATTTTCCTCATGTTCTTCTCATTCAAAGGAATGGCTCCAATTTTAGATAGACCAGTTACCTCATGAATTAAGTCAACTATGATATCTATCACTTTGTCATCTAACCAAAACTTTCCATTGTGCATTCTGCTTAAAATTATCTTGGTACATTCTTCATTGTCAAACTCATATTGTAGTGAATACTTAACAATCTCATTATTTTCCAAATGCTCAAACCCTACTTTCAATGACATATCTTGATTGTAAATCTTCTGATATTCTTTTGTAAAATCACCATCACTGAGAGTCTCTAGCCTACATCCCAAATAACTTCTAACATTTTCTAGATGTAAAACTCTATCTAGTACGAATGATAAAGCTAACTTAGGGTCTTCCTCCAAGGGTTCTACTGGTTCCCTTTTGATTTTAGGTCTATTCTTATCTTTGACATTGTGAATCAATGAAATATCCATGACTTCTGCTAATACCTTAACTGATTTAGAGATCTGCCAAGTAAAATACTTCAATTTTGCGATTTAGGGCTTGCCTAGATTTAGCACGAAAATCCTTCACCAAATCCTTGCAAAACGCTTTCAATTACTGCTCTTTGATCTCCTTAGCACTTGTATTTGCTTAGATGATCAAATAATACTGATCATAACCTTTTATCATTTCAATCTTACATAGATCTGACATCGCATTCAATTTTTTTGCCACTTCTTTCCAAAAAGTTGATTCTGCTTACCTACAAAACTTAAAACTTCTTGCGATCTCGCAAAACATAATATTTTTTTATGCGCTCTTAACCATAGCATCAATACATCATATACTGTCTTACATTAACTGCACAAGACTCAATTCATCATATATCTAGTTCTACACTAATCTAAGTTCCTATTCTACTGTAATTTTCATGACTTAAGTACTTTGAGATGGGTTAGGTGGAGATTCATTCTTACCACTTGATACTTCACCTTTCTGGTTACCTTCAGTGCTAAATGTATCTCCTTGATCTATGTTTTTAACAAACTTCACTTCTTTTGAATTACTGCAGCATCCTTTCTGACTATTACTTGCATCTTCATTTCTCCTTGCATGACTTCTAGGGTTAGTATTAGGATGAAAAACTCTATTGTTCATTCTACAAAACCTTGATGTATGTCCAATCTTGTTACATATCTGACAAACTATTTCATTGTTTCCATATCTTGGTCCAAACCGATTGATCTGTGATCTGCAGTTTCTAGCAATGTGTCCAACTTTGTTGCATCTATAACATACTACTCCATTTCTCCTGTTCATATCTTCAGTAGGTTTCTTATCTGCATGGTTAGTATTCCTAAACATTCTAGTACTATTATTATTCTCAACAAATTTAGGTTTTCTACATTCAATAGCTCTATGTCCAAAACCATGACAATTATAACAATAACCATTAAGAGGTTTAAATTGCTTACCCGTGCAATCTTTCTTCATATGACCAAAAGTATTACAAGTAAAGCATCTATCTTTAAATTCTCTTTGCATACCTTTAGGTGATTCCTCTTGCTTCGGTGGTTCTTCTTCTTTAGGTGTATCTTCAAATTTGTCAATTTCATCAGATTTCTTTTCATCTATGCTTTCAGACATTTTTAGATATGGTTCCTTGCTTTCTTCACTTGCTTTAGATGTGTTGAATTCGAGACCAGTTTTATCATAGAATGGTTTTTGATAAGACATTTGTTCATCAATCTTCTCACTAGTTGAATATAGTCTTTCAAGTTGCTGCTTAGATCGAGTCAGTTCACCTTTCATAATTGTATTGTATTTCTTAAGTTTGGTATATTGCAAATTGACTTTCTCAAGTTCAGATATTACTTTACTAAGTTTAGATTTTAGTCCTTCATTTTCAAGCTTCAGATTGTCATTCTCAGATTTCAGATTTGCTTCATTCTTGTCATTTCCATCTTTCAGACTTAGCTTCAGATTTGCTATCTTCAATGCATGTTTAAGGATCTCATTTTCTTTTTCTAGGTTGTCATCACAATCTTCAATTTGAATTTTAGATTCCTTTTCTGATTTTAGATCTTCCAACTTATTTTTCAATTTCTCAATGAGGTTCTTTGCATCATCATATTTTCCTTTCAAAGTGTCTCTTTCTTCAGTAAGCATATCAATTTGTTCAAGAGCTTCTTCAAGATTTTTCTGTAGCTGATCCATATCCATAGAGATCTTACTCAAGTTGCTAGGCTTTCCTTGTATGGTTCTTTTCCAAGTAACTAAGCTCTTATTCCAATTGCTAGAAATAGGGAATACTGAGAGGGGGGGTGAATCAGTATTCTACAAACTTTTACTTTTGCCTAGTTATGGATATAATAGATTATCTTAATGTATGCATAACATAGAAAGCTAAACAACATGCATAACAACAAAACAAAAGAACTCATAACACATTATTTGTTCTCAAGGAAACCCTGGCCAAGGGAAAACCCCGGTGGGGATGGTACCCACAAAGATCCACTAATCAAAAGTATCTTGTTAAGGATGTTGACCATGTTAGGATCCTATTACATGCATATAGTGTCTCAATCCTGATTAAGGGACTATAGGCCTTGTTAGAAGCCTCAACCCTGCTAGGAGTTGGTAGTACAAAATATGATTACCAGACGAGCCCACTGCCCAAACAAGTAATATACAATATTTACTGATTACAAAATAGGTCAAGGTACATAACCTTATACTGCTTGCAACTTCGCATCAATATCTCTTCGCTGCCTTTTTCACTATCGCTTTTACATTCATATCATGTACGACTACTCTTTTTTTACATCTTCTTCATACATTACATTTATATAAGTTATTAAGAGTAATAACTCTTTTTAGTCGGTTTACATTATACAAAATATCTTTACCCAAGGGTTAACATCTAGGATGTCGTCCCTTTATATTGTTAAGACATTATTTTGATAAACAAAATAATCCCTTAACTCTTTACCAATTCTATCTTCATGTTCTATCATGTTGGCTTAACACTGTCTTTAGTAAAATTGTCATAACTTCTTCCATACATGTCGTACTGACTTGCACTCTCAGGTGAGTCTTCTATAGTCACCATAGTATCTATTTTCAAGTGCGCAAGCACTGAACTTACTCTAATCAACATCGCTAATCAAAATTGTCATCAAGTACACTAGCAAAAACATTGTCTCATACTTAGACAATTTTGCATTGCGCTCTAACATACTTGCTCTCTGACCTATGCGATCTTCATGTAGATCATATGTTTCCATAATGACAACATCTATGAATCTAACTCAGCCAAATTGCCAACAACAAAGATGAAGTTACAACTCAAAGGGAGTACAGAACAAGAAAGACAAAAATAATGCCATCATCAATTGAACAATGAAGATTGTTAGTGTGTTGACATCAATGCCAAAGAGGGAGATTATTACTATAGCTAATAGTAATGTTGGATATTGAATAACCGATGGTGATGATGATGAAGAATGACTAAGATTAGAGGAATACAAGATAGTAGAAAGGTTAGATTAGTTATTATCTTTTCATTGATGTCAAACAATTGATAAATGATTTATATTGTGTTGTCATATCATTTGGTATATGATATAAGTTGAATGAGTTAAGAAGAAGAAGAAGAAGTGAAATGATGAGAAGATGAAGAACTCAATTTGGCAACTGATACAAATCAAACAATGGTAAGGTTATAATGATATAATTTTTTGCTACCTAACATATGATTATATCAAGTCGGTAAAGCATTGTAAAGAAGATTAGTCAAGTCAGTAAGTAAAATAGTTTTGGCTACCGAGTAAGAAAGGTCATTCGGTAAAGGAAAAAGTATTTCAGTAAAAGCAAAGGAAAGTTTTGGTAAAGTAAGAGAAAGTGAAGACATTGAGTGGAAGGTTTTTATACACCAAGTAAAGGTTAACCGAAATTCAATTGGAAGGACGTCGAACAAGGAATAAAAATTAAATACAAGGATGAGAATGACATTTAATGTTGAGCTATGATGAGCTAAAAGATTCTGATCATGAGGAAATTTAGTTAAGAGATCTATGGATAGAAAAATTCAAGATGATCTATGACTTAGATCTAAATAGCTTGAAAAGACAAGGAACAAGTTTCAAGAAAGTTCAAGTTCTGAGGTGATGATAAAACGTGCTACCGAGATCCAAATTCAATGAATAAGTTTTTGAAATGAATTGGATGACTGAGATTGATTGAAGGAAAACGTAATAGAGGAGATTAAGCGGCAAATTAAGGTTTATATAAAGGATGATGTTGTATAGACAAATGGCTAGTAAATTGAAGAGTTGAAGATGTTGGAATGGAGAGATAAGGTACTGAGAGGGGAGGGGTGAATCAGTGCCCTCATAAACTTTCAACTTCAAACTTAATCAACAAACAGTAGTAAACTTAGTCTATCCAACTGAACCCATTGTATGCTTCATTCATTCAATTAACTTGTAAATGTAAATTGCATAAAAACAAACAATAATTCAATCACATAACACAAGTATTTTGGTTACACAGAAACCCTTATTAGAAGGTAAAAATTGCGGTGGGGATGACACCCACAAATTCTTCACTACTACAAATAATAAAGTATGTCAATTAAGGCTACAAGTTGTGATCACTTCTAATGATCTTACCCTGTTAGGAGTAACAATAAGATCAACTAGATCTACCTTGCTAAAGGATTTTAACAACACTACTTGAGTGTGTACTCGGTTAAGAGATTTACAAAAAGACAGTTAGGTCTACTCTGTTAAGAGATTTTGTCAACTATGTTACAATGATTAGAGAATAATAGAAAGTATCTGTAATTGACAACTTATGCTTGTCTAAAACAGATCTATGAAATATCAATATATATCACCTTAATGTGTAGATATTGTTCCTCTGTACTGCTCAGTAGCCTTGACTAAATATCTCTGAATATTGCTCAACCTTTTTTGAATACTGATGTCTTGAAGACAACTATTTGCTTCAAGATCTCCTTCTTGTCCTTCACATTCATATATCAAAACTTCTCAAGACTTATGTCCAAAAAATGTCATGAAATACAAATTTATAACATCTATGATTTCCATCACCGCTTAACCTTCATGACCTAATTAGGTTTACATCATCTTAGGAAAATAACCTAAGATCTATGGTATACAAAAATAACCTAGATCTAACAATTACATAGAGATCATCATCACATTTAATGATTACATCTACAATAAATGATCCTCGATCTTGGTAAAATGTTTTGTGATTCTATTGTAACCGTCTGCATAGATAAATGTGCCAAAATTGATTACTATGTCATTTCCTAGATTTCTTGGTAAACACTATTAATATTGTTCAGTAAATACACTAGTGCTCGGTGTCTAGTCTGCTCAGTGTTTACTGAGGCTCGGTATTGGTATACATTGATGCTCTGTAAAACTGCTTTGGTGCTTTGTTAGAACTATTTCTTTTTTAGTTCTCAGTACTGCCTTGAGACAACTTGGAGTGAAGGCATATATAGTTAACCAACTAGCATATGTAGCTTGTAGTACTTCCTTTTACCGACTGAGTAGCATAGGTAACCGAATGATCTTCTTTGATACTAATGACAATACTTAATGCTCAAATATAGATAACAATCTCCCCCTTTAGCATTAGTATCAAAATCTGTAATGTATATAGACCTGATATCTCAAAAAATGTTTTAACTTATCCATATATACATAGATAATTTTTCTATCAAAATTTTCTCCCCCTCGGTGCATGCTCTTGGTATATGTGTAGTACACTTATCATATAATTACATAATTCGGCATTTGCATTATGTTTTCCCCCTTTTTGATAATAATGCCAAACTCAAAAAATTGTGTACTTACAGTTTATCAAATATGTGTTGGTGGGTTATCTTCAAAGAATTTAAGAGGTTCGCTCATTCCTCTTTCAATTTGGTTAGAGCAATGTGCTCAAGACTGACTTGTGCATGCATGTCAAAGATATTTTCCAACACAGAAATTTCTAGTGTTGCAACTAAAGCTTGTGCTTTGACTATATGCTTCTCAAAAATTTTAAGGTGGGGAAGCAGCTCTGTTTGTAGCTCGGTGACTTGGTCACTTATCCTGTCCTCCTACTTCCTCAAATCTGCTCTTAACCACCCAAGTTCTTGAACTCTGAGTATATGCTTAGTAAAAGCATTTGGCTCGGTTAAGGCTACTTGTGCACTGGCTTGGATTTCGGTATCCAACTATTTTATCTTCTCACTAATCTCAGCAGTGAAGGTCTCCAAAGTGAAAAGATTTATCAACATCTGAATAATTATCTGAGTAATAGATTGGATGTCTGTTATTACCTCAGGTAACTTGACCTTGTTTATTGCCACTTCCTAGCTGATTTTCTCTGCTAGTTTGTCCTCTATTTTTTTATTCTACCCACTCTTCAATTCTCTTTTCTGCTTCAATATCTAGGGCATTGATTTCTTGTGAAAGTGTAGCAAGTTGGTCCATAATTGGTGTATCTTCATTGATTTTTACCTCGGGTACAACCTGTTGTAAGATGTCTCTTACATTCTCTAAGATTTCCTTTCTCAGCTTCTCCTGAGCTACTTTTCTTGTACAAAGCTCCCCATATTTTCTTAATTCTTCAGGAGCTAGGGTCCTCGGGTCACATTCCTGTATAATAATGACTTCTTCAAGTGTGACTGACCCTTTTTCTATGTTTCTTCTTCTTCTTCTTCTTTGGCTCTTGAGGTGAGCTCTTGACAAATGGAATAATTTCTTTATCCTCAATATTATGTGTTCATGCCCGGTTGACACATTATCATCCTTTTTCTGCTCATCGATATCCTGTGTGTTGATTGACTAAGATGGAACCTCTGATGTAGTGTTAGGTGGGGTTGCCTCGGTTGCCTTAGGGTGATCTTGGCCCTGTGTTTCTACCTCTTTTACCTCAAGCTCATTTGTCTCTGCAAGTGTATTGGTTCCTTGATCTCCTGATGTATCCATAGGTTTCTCGGGGATTGAGCCTTCAGGTTTCTCCTTAGAGACTATTTCAACCGCTTCCATCAAAATGGGAAGTTCTCCTAGTAAAGATGTTATTCCTGGCTCGGTAAGTGTACCTTTGTCTTGTGTTTGTGCTCCAGCAATAGTCACATCTTCATCAGCATCTCTGTCATTAGGATCACCATTTGTGATGTCCTCAATGAGTACATCAAGTGCAGTGTTCTCTAAGATTTGGATCTTAGCTAGATCCAATGCATCCTATGTGAAGTTGAATTCCTTGGTGGCCTCTATAGTATCAGGTACCTCGGTATCTGATATATCTATCTTATCTTGCTTCAGTGCCAAGTCTACAACATCAATATGAAGTCCTTTACCTTTTGTTTTCAGCTTCTTCTGAGATGTTTTGGCTATGGCCATCTTTTCAGCTTGCTCTCGAGTTGCAACTATTGAAGTCCAGATGAGTTGATTATTCTCATCTATGTCTGCCAGATTTTCATCAAGTATCTACAGTGCCCAAATCTTCACTCTAAACCTCTTTGCATAGTTTCTCATGTATTCCTCAATTTCAAGAACTGTCAATTGAGGTATTGCTAAAACTAGGGATTGTTCCCTCATTTTCTTCTTAGTATCTAAGGCATAGGACTATTTTTGTGCAATTCTATCCTCTAGTGCCTTAGGTAGATGTTTGGAAAATTCAATGGGAACTCATTTGAATCAAATCATCATTTGGATGATTGCCTCTTCAAGTTTATTTTGATCCTCAGTTGACAAGTTCTCAAACTGAATAATTTCAGGATCATTAAGTTCACCATTCTCAATTATATCTTTTGTAACTTCATCAATTGATCTACTTTTATTACTAACAGCTTTAAACTGATTATTCTCATCATCTAAATCTTCTTTACCCCTAATCAATTTTATTCTTTTCCTTGGGGCTTCAGTAGTAATTTTTGTACCTCTTTTGGTGTATGTCTTTGTCAGTATTGTTGCCTTTGGTTTTGTAAACTTCACAACTCCTTTCTTCAGTGGAGGTGAGGTTGTAGTTGTGGACCTTGTGTGTGCCCTTGCTTGCACTTCTAACTACTTCTTCTTTGGAGTTGAAGGGGAAACCGGTGTAGATTCTATGTCTTTATCTGACTTAGTTTCTTCATTGTCATGTGGTTTGTCAGTGAGCATTAACTAACCTTCAGTTGCAACTTCAACCGGTGTACTATCAGATTATACAGAATCATCTCCAAACTTTTCTACAAGAGTCTTCATCATTTTTCTAGATTTCTTTGTTATCTTACCGATAACCAGACCTACTTTTATTATTGTCTTGGCCTCTTCATATGCTCCAAACCTTTCTGCTTTCACATCCTTGGGAGTAGCCAATAAAGCCTGAATTGATTTTGAAGCAAAATCAATGTCTATTTCATATCCCATAGGAGCTAACCATTTAGTCCTAGGCTCCACAACCTTTATCAGTGTGTGTTCGATGTCCACAAGAAAACATATCTCCTACTCATAGTCTTCTACTAGTTGATTGGGAATTCTCCTCCGAGAATTCATTCTAGTCTTGAATTGTTCAAAGTAGTTATCTAAAATATTATTTAGATTATTTCCCAAGCTCTTAGTTAAATCTAAAATCTGTGATATCACTAGCTTGTCGTTTGACCACTCTATATTACTGACAGAAGGGAAAAATCATTGCACATATAAAAATATGAAAACTAGTAGGGATCCAAACTTACATGTGTTGGACTTCGTCGACCGAATTGTCTTCATGTTCTCTTCAACTTGCCTCAATAGAAGCTCGACTAGGTCCAACTGATAACCTTTCTTAACCATCTGGTATGTAATGTCAATGGCTCCATAAGGCACATTGTTTTGTCTGCTCCATTGATAGATTTTATAACCGATGACATGCATTGCAAATTGTACCTCTGGGTCTTTGATTGAGTGAATTTTCAATGCACGGTCATCCCATTCGGCTCCGGTGTTCTTCTCGATATCCGCTCTCGATGAACTATGAATTGCCTTCGCCTTATCAGTATTAGGATACCCGGTAATCACATTAATCATTTTCTTAATGATTTCTACTTGTTCATCCAGCCAAAACTTTCCATCATGAAATCGACTAAGAACAACCCTAATCCATTCGCTCTTAAAATCCTTCAGAAAATTTAGGGCATTCATTAAACCTAATACTTCCAGTAGTTTGTGTTTAGGTTTCAATCTACCATCTTCTCCGCAAAGCTTCTAATAAGTTGCATACATATCAATGTCTCCTATTTCACCAATCTTGCAGTGAATGTACGATCTCATGTCTTTGACTAACAGAACCCTAGGTGGTATGCTTGAAAAAGCTCCCGCTGAATCAATTTTTGATGCAACTTCAGGGTGAAGTTTTTATCGGGGTTCGTTGCAGGTTGCAGACACTATCAAATTTACTTCCTCCTCCTTTGCAAACTTAGATTTATTTACTTTTGATGCAGACACCATTATCCTTAATTTAGGGTTTTGGTAAGTAGTATGAATCAACTCAATAGTAACTGTACTTACTCAAAAGTGCCAACGAGATCACTCAAAAAAATTTGAAATGGCGTTTGAATGCTCCTGAAAATATGTAGCTCTTAAATCGCTCTCTGAAAGTCCTTTGCTCTTTGAAATCGCTTGGTGAAAAATAAACTAAGTTCTTCGTCTATTTATAGCCTTTTTCAAATTCCCACTCAAAGTACTTGTAATAAATGCTCGACCTACTTACAGCTCGGCGACAACTGTCAACTCTGTGATTACCACAAAATATCAATAGTTTGGTTAACACATAACTTTCCACTTGGTTATTACTGATATCCGGTTAACCTTGCATAATAGTCACAAATGGGTAACTCTTTACTCGGTCTAGCATATACCGACTGTATAACTTTGAAAGCTCAAAACTTATAAACCATAATGCATCTTAATTCATGCAGATTTGGTATATGCACATCAAATATAAGGAGTTGTATGTAAAATATGATCAATCTGAATTATCAGTTCCAAAAATACCTTTTTCAACTTAGGTGGAGGTGTCGATGTCACCCAATCTAGTGGATGAGGTTTCACCGACTGCATTGCTTGACTCAACATTCTTATTTGATGCCTTTCTCCACATAGTGTTTCTTATCCTCATGATATCTGCAATTGTATTTCTATTCTCAAATGTTTGTTCTTCTGGTGCTCGTCTATGCAATCTTTGCTTAGGTGACTGACCTTGTGACAATGCAAACATGCCATACCAGTTCTTGTCCAACTTTGAGATTTTCCAGCCCATCTCTTTCTCATGCAATTAGCTACAATATGTCCATACCTTCCACATACTGTGTAGTTAACCCATGTGTTGTAATCCCAAGTTTAAGAATTACCTTGTCTTCTTGGTTGATAGGATTTATTATGTCCTTTCGGTGTCCAGACTTGCTTCATCTTTGTTTCTACATTCCTGTGAGGTGTGTCCATGCTTGTTGCAAGTATAACAGAGTTTTGTTAGAAGTCCTATTCAACTTATATTTGCATTCATATGCTTGATGTCCAAACTTGTTACATTTATAGAAATGACCATTAAACTTAGGAGTGGTTTTCGGTTTACCTTGTGCTTTACTCTTGCAAACATTTGAAGTGTGTCCCAGTTTGCCACAGTGATAGCATGTCAATGTCTTAGGTCTCTAATTCTGATTGGTATTCACCTATTTAGCTTTCTTGGATGATTCTCCTTGCTCAGTATAGCCTAATCCAGTGGTGCTTCCAAGTCCTCTTTGACTGATCATAAAGTCATCAATTTTCTTAGAACTGTCTTCGGCCTTTTTCATCATTTCATTGTGTTGTAGCTGCATCTCTACTTCATTTCTCAGTTTTTCATTTTCTTCCCTGAGTACTCCAATATCTTCAAGTTTTCTTGACAACTCACCATTTACTCGGTTGATCTGCTGGTTTACAATAATCATCTAATTAGATATTTCAAAGTGATGCTCAGTAAGTCTCAGTATCTCAGTTTCTTTTACTTGTAGTTGTTCAGTCATCTGTCTTTTGTCTTCAATAGCCAAATTTCTCTCTTGTTCTACTTGTCTAGCATTGTTTATCACATCAATCATTCTCACCATTTGTGTTTCCTGACCGATCTGCAAGGCTTTCACTTGTTCAGTCAAATGAATATTTTTCTCAGACAAATCAAAAATTGCACTTTCAAAACTATCATAAATATTGCCTGAACTAGATCCAATATTATCAAATAAGTCATCAATATCTTCTTCATGGTAGTTAGTCTCATTTTCCAGAATAGCCAAGTTCTTTCACTGAACTAGTAACTTCTTCAATGCATCCTTAGCTTGTTTGTATTGCTCAATAAACATCTACATCTAAATCTTTTGATTCTCTATTGTTTTGTCCAACTTGTATCTCTCCATCATTAGGTCTTTACTCTTTAGTGGTTAAATCATCCAATAAGAGATCTATGCTCTAATACCAATTGTTGGAATGGAGAGATAAGGTACTGAGAGGGGAGGGGTGAATCAGTGCCCTCATAAACTTTCAACTTCAAACTTAATCAGCAAACAATAGTAAACTTAGTCTATCCAACTGAATCCTTTGTATGCTTCATTCATTTAGTTAACTTGTAAATGTAAATTGCATAAAAACAAACAACAATTCAATCACATAACACAAGTATTTTGGTTATGCAAAAACCCTTGTTAGAAGGTAAAAATTGTGGTGGGGATGACACCCACAAATTCTTCACTACTGTAGATAATAAAGTATGTCGGTTACGGCTACAAGTTGTGATCACTTCTGATGATCTTACCCTGTTAGGAGTAACAATAAGATCGACTAGATCTACCTTGCTAAAGGATTTTAACAACACTACTTGAGTGTGTACTTGGTTAAGAGATTTACAAAAAGACAGTTAGGTCTACTCTGTTAAGAGATTTTTCCAACTCTGTTACAATGATTAGAGAATAACAGAAAGTATTTGTAATTGACAACTTATGCTTGTCTGAAATAGATCTATGAAATATCAATATATATCACCTTAATGTGTAGATATTATTCCTCTGTACTGCTTGGTAGCTTTGACTAAATATCTCTGAATACTTCTCATCCTTGTCTGAATAGTGTTGTCTTGGAGACAACTACTTGCTTCAAGAGCTCATTTTTTTCCTTCACATTCATATATCAAAACTTCTCAAGACTTATGTCCAAAAAATGTCATGAAATACAAATATATAGCATACTACTATGATTTCCATCATCGCTTAACCTTCATGACCTAATTAGGTTTACATCATCTTAGGAAAATAACCTAAGATCTACGGTATACAAAAATAACCTAGATTTAACAATTACATAGAGATCATCATCACATTTAATGATTACATCTACAATAAATAATCATTGATCTTGGTAAAACATTTTGTGATTCTATTGTAACCGTCTGCATAGATAAATGTGCCAAAACTGATTACTATGTCATTTCTTGGATTGCTCGGTAAACACTATAAATATTGTTCGGTAAATACACTAGTGCTTGGTGTCCAATCTGCTCAGTGTTTACTGACGCTCGGTATTGGTATACACTGATGTTCGGTAAAACTACTTTGGTGCTTGGTTAGAACTATTTCCTTTTTAGTTCTCGGTACTGCCTTGAGACAACTTGGAGTGAAGGCATATGTAGTTAACCGAATAGCATATGTAGCTTATAGTACTTCCTTTTACTGACTGAGTAGCATAGGTAACCAACTGATCTTCTTTGATACTAATGACAATACTTTTGGAATCATTTGTCGTTGCACCAAAAGCTCGAACTGGCAATGCTCGATACAAATGTCAGATTTAACCCGATCCACGAGAGGCGGTTAAGCCATGTCACGAATCTCCAAAGAGGTGTTGACCACCAAGTCAATAATCGCCCCCTCAGCACCGACTGAGCCTTCAACACCTATTGAAGGGAGACTCGAACCCATGACCCAAGGCTTTGATACCAATTGTTGGAATCATTTGTCGTTGCACCAAAATCTCAAACTGTCAATGCTTGATACAAATGTCATATTTAACCCGATCCATGAGAGGCGGTTAAGCCATATCATGAATCTCCAAGGAGGTGCTGATCACCAAGTCAACAAATACTTGATCTTTAATTGTGAGATTATGGAGAGGGGGGGTGAATCAGTATCCTTGATTCTTCACTTCAATCCTTCACTTTCCACTGGCTTCAACACTTCATCAAATTCTGTTATAAAGAATCAAGGATTACTGATTCACCCCCACTCTCCATAGTCAAACAACTGATTGACTCTATTATCTACACTTCTCTAACAACCCGATACTCAAAACATCAAAACTCTACCAAAACATAACACCAGCTTCTACGAACATAGAGTAACATAGAATATACTCCAAACAACCTTCAACCAACTTTGATACTTATAATTCAACTACATGTTTTCATACCAAACCTTCAACAAAATGTGTAGGGAGACCATATGAAATGAGTATAGTTTCTATCAATGTTATCAAAACAAATTTTTTCTTCAAATCATCTACCATCTTTTTGTAAGGCATCAACTTATTATCTCTTGTTTTATATTCATCATTGATTTGATTAATAACAATTTGTGAATCACCATATACCTGTAACTATGTTACTTTCCATTCTAGAGCCATTTGCATGCCTATGATAATTGCTTCATACTCGATAATGTTACTCGTACATAGAAATAGAAGTTTGTAAGATTTTGGAATAGTAGAGCCTTGAGGTGTGATTAATAAGATACCTACTCCTGAACCATGCTATGTATATTAACCATCAAAGTAGAGTTTCCATGTCTTGGCTTCAATAATTATAATTTATTTGGGAATTCTACTTGAATAGGATATTCATCTATCAAAGGTGCTTCTTTCAATTGGTCTTCTATATCTTGGCCTTTTATTGCTTTCCTATCCACATATTCAATGTCGAGTTCACTCAACACTATGACCCACTTTGCTAATCTTCCTATTAGGGCTATTTTACTTAATAGATACATCAAAGGGTCAATTTTAGCTATGAGTTAGATTTTGTGTGCCAACATATAATGTCGTAGTTTTTTGTGAAGTAAAAACTACCACTAAGCATGTTGTTTCAATGAAGCTATAGGTCAACTCATATTTGACCAAAGTCCTCCTAATATAGTAAATTTCCTTCTCATTGCCATTTTCATCTTCTTGAGATAGTAATCCACCTAAGGAATGCTTTTTGGCTGAAATGTATAATAGTAAAGGCTTGAATCTTATTGGTGGCATCAATATAGATGGATTCATAAGATACTTCTTGAGAAGTGAAAAGGCTTCTTCACATTGATCATCCCATTTGAATACTATGTCCTTGTGAAGGAGTTGAGTAAATGAATGACATTTTTTGGATAATTGAGAAATATATCTTCTTATGGATTGTAGTCATCCTTGAAGGGATCTCATTTGTCTTATGTTTCTTGGTGCCCCCATTTCCATTATTTCTTTAACTTTTGCAAGGTCTATCTCAATACCGTTTGCTGACACTATGTATCCAAGTAAATTGTCAGATTGTACTCCAAACACACACTTTTTAGGATTCAATCTTACTTTAAATTGTTCAAGCCTTGTAAAAATCCTTTCTAAAATTGGCAAGTATTCTTCTCTTGAATGAGATTTAGCTAAGATGTCATCCACATAGCTTCTAGGAATTTGTGCATCATGTCATGAAATATGGTAGTCATATCTCTTTGATAGGTTGCTCTGGCATTTTTGAGACCAAAGGGCATCACATTCCAAAAAAATGTTCCCCAAGCACATGTAAAGGCAGTCTTGTCTTGATCTTCGGGAGTAATTTTAATTTGATTATATCCACTAAACCCATCCATGAGAGCAAACATAGAATGACCTACCGTCAAATCTACTATTGCATCGATTCTTGGTAGTGGAAAATCATCTCTAGGGCATGCTAGATTGAGATCCCTAAAGTGTGTGCATACTTTGATTGATTTATCAAGTTTTGAAACTGGTACAATGTTGGATCTAATGAAACCAACCTTCAATAGCTTTTCCAATTTATCTTTAACTAGTAATACAATAAATGGATGCATTTTTCTTCATTTCTGCTTGACTAGTTTGACTCCTGGATTTGTGTTCAAATTGTGCATAATGAGATTTGGATCCAATCCTGGCATGTCATCATAAAACCAAGCAAAATTCACTTGTCTTTCTTTGAAAAAATCAATAAATTATTCTCTTTCTTCTTTTGACAATGAAGCTGCAAGATGTATAATCTTAGGTTATGATTCTATACCAATGTTGACTTTTTTGTGGGCTCAATCTTTCCTTGGTTGTATCTATTTATTTATTTAAGGATAAAGCAAGGTATCCTTCTTTTTTATTTAGGAGATTCTATGGAATACCTTCGTGTATTTTGTCCTCTAGTCCAAGTGGGAGGACACGTCATTTCTCATATTTCATTTATTAAGGAAATCATCTCATCCTCCTTAAGAGGATCTTGAAACTTTGCACACACCTATTATAGATGATGGCATTCATAGATTGGTGAGTTACTTAGTAACTCCTCTCCTCACCTCTATAAAAGAGATGCTCTCCTCTCTCATTTCAACTTTTGAATTTATTGTAAATGAGCTCTCTCTCTCTCTCTCTTTCTCTCTCTGACTTTTCCATATTCATAATATCACAAGCGGTTTTTATTTTCTTTTCCCCTTTCAAAATATTATTGTCTCCTTGTCTTGGCTTTTGGGTGTTTTCTCCTAGTTCATGTTTGTCTCATGGTAACATCTTCTTCTTTATTTATCTCTCCTGGATTACTTCCATTTCCTTGATCTTGTTATTTTCCTTACATGGTATCAAAACTTGGGTTGCTAATCCTTGTTTGAGTGTAGTGTTGAAGGTTACCATTCTTTGGTTCACATCTTATTCGAGACTCTTGTTTGAGAGATAAGCTTGAGCTTCATTTACTAACTCCTGTGTTGTAGATTTGTATTATTGCTTTCTCTAACCCTCTTTGGTCAACTTGTCGTCAAAGAGTTGTATTTAATTTTTGTTTTGGTTTGGCTGGTTTACCACCAAACCCATTTATCTCTGCATTTCATTTTGATAACCTCTATCATGAAACTACAAGATTTATTTATTTTTCTCGCACATTTCTTGCAAGTTTTATACTAATCATTTTTACTATGTATTAATCGTTCTTTATTGCAGGATTCAAAAGATAATATCTCAAATTTATTATCTCTATGCATGTAGGTTTACTTCATTTGTTTTGCACGCATATTTTTGTCAGTTTATTTCATTTATTTTGGAGGCATATTGATGTTTCTTATCTCCCATTGGTTGTGTTTAGTTGTTTCCAGTCATAGTTGACTACCCTTGCTCGCACTTTGTCTTCTTTAGTCGCTTGCATTTTTTAAGTCCCTCGTGTTGTATTCCTTTTCATCGGTTGTGAAGAAGGCTACACTCTTTTCTCCTAGCAAGTAACAAAGCCTTGCATGGTCTATTTACCCTTTCCTTGCGTGGTTTGTTCTCCTTATATGTGTCTTTCCCCTCCTTCATTATTCCTTGTGCAACCTATGTTCATTGTGCAACATTCCATGCCCCTTGTGTAACTTTCACAGTTCCTTGCGTAACTTTTTTTCTTCCTACATTCTCCCCTGTGTGCACTTCTCTCCCTCATTGTGTTATCTCTCCTAGGAGCTTTGTCTGGCTTGTCTCTTCCCTGCACAAATTCTCTGGTATTTTGTTCATCCTTTTAGCCAGTCTTTATCTTTCTTCTTTTTCTATTTTGATGGTAACGTTTTCCTGTCTTCCTTCATTTAGTCTTATTCTTCCATATTTGAATCATATTTCCATTTATTCTCATATTATGCTCTATCCCTCTTAGCTTTGTATCAGTATTTTTTAGCTATGTTTAGTTTTAATATGAATTATGGTTTGAACGGGTTTCAAAATAGTTTGACTAATCATTTAAATTCATTCAAATAAATTATTTAAAATCTCATTACCTTGTTATTTTAAAATCAAATGTTGATAACATTATTTTTTATTATTAGTGAAATCTTTTTAAAATAGTTTTCATTTAATAAGTTTAATCTTTTATTTAAAACAAAGAGTTTAATCCATTATTTTCATTGATTGTGTTATAATTTGATAATTCAAATTTATTGTTTCATCTAGGTTCCATATGTTATTTATATGAATTAATTAAGGGTTCCATTCAAGTTTTTTTATAATATATTTACTTAATTGGTGCAATTTCTTGGAAAAGTAAAAAAGAACATTGTATTTCCCTATGTTCCATCGAATCTAAATATAAAAGATGCACTAATGTCTCTAAAGAAGCCTTATGGATCAGAATATTACTTGAATATTTGGATCTACCTCAACAAGAACCTACACCTTTATATTGTGACAACCAAAGTGTCATTGCCTTGGCAAAGAATCCCATTTTTCATGCAAGGACAAATCATATTGCACTCCAACATCACTTCATTAGAGAACAAGTTGAAGACAAGAAAGTGTTACTCAACTATTGCAAAGGAGAAGATCAAGTTGTAGATATTTTGACAAAGCCTCTTTCTAAAGATAAATTTCAATATCATTGTAAAAATTTGGGTTTAATTCCCATTGATGTAAACTCCCCAAATAAAGATTAAGGGGCGGGGGTGTTATAATAGTTAATCTTTCCTTGGTTGTATTTATTCATTTATTTGAGGATAAACCAAGGTATCCTTCTTTTATTTATTTAGGAGATTCTATGAAATCCCTTCATGTAGTTTTTCCTCTAGACCAAGTGGAAGGACATGTCATTTCTTGTATTTCCTTTATTAATTAAATTAGCTCACCCTCCTTAAGAGGATCTTGACACTTTGCACACACCTATTTGTTGGAAGATAAAATTGAAACAATTGTTATATTGTCATTGATGTCAAACCTTAACTGGTGAGACAGTTTCTATCTAGTAAAGTGCCATATCATTTGATTGATGAAGATGATTTGAAAAGATGAGATAACGAGAAGACCTAGTGAAAGGTTGAGTTATGAGAAACTACAATGGGTACATGATTAGTTGGAACATTGACAAGGTAATATGGTGTTTATCTATAACACTAAGTAAAGAAGACAATTGATTTGAAGCTTAGAAGAGATGAGGAAAGAAAGATTGAAAGTGTAGGCTTGACTGGGCAAAAGAGCAGATGATTAAGGAACTTAAGTATAAGCTGAGTGATGCTGGTGTTGACTGAGCGCCAGTATAAGCCAAGAAAATATAGTGTCGATCGAGCATCAATAATAACTGAGTATTAGAAATTGGATGGAGAAAAAATAGTGAGTGTCAAGAAGAACAATTTAGTGATTACCAAGCTATCTAGTGATGACCAAGTAGAAGAACACAATGATGACCAAGTGTCAGTATTTTACAAGTTTGTGAAGGGATTGAGATTCCTAGTTGACACAATTTAATTCTTGGATTATGTAAAGCATGTTGAAAATAAGGATGAATGACCTGGAGTATTTAATGCATGGTAAACCATTTTATGCATGGATTCAACGAGAAGTTTTGAAAAGTATTTAGAAGGTTAGAGGGAGAACAAAATGTTGTAAGGATTCAATGAATCTGATCAAAACCTAAGATCTACAGAGATGATTAAGCAACAAAAGATCAAGCTACCTAATTAAGGAGGTATAAGGATAACCTAATTGTAGGTTACGTAAGAGGTTGATTATGTTGTTTGGAAAACCTAAGCAGAAGGCTGAGAAGAGTTGTGAAGAGCTAAGAAGAGTTGTGAAGTGGTGATTGCTTGAAGGGTTTCCAAGAAGATCAAAGATGGAGATGATAATGAAGGCCAATCAATGGATCAACATATGAGCTACATTGGATCTGTATTTTCAAAGTGAGTTGTATGTATCAGATCAAACCTACTATTACTTTATAACCATTGTATCAGTTGAAATCCTTTAATCAAGGTTGACCTAACAGTCATTTGTAAATACTTTAATCAAGGTGACATTCTAATGAGATGTTCTTAAGTACTCTAATAAGGCCACTCCTAACAAGGGATTAAATCCTTTAACAGGGTCACACCTAACAGTGTGTATTGTAACCTTTAACAGGGTTGAATCCTCACAATGCTCACTTCAGAAGAGTGAAAAATTGGTAGCATGTTACTAGTGGTTTTTCCCAAATTGCGTTTCCACGTTAAATCCTGGTGTCATACTTGTGTGAATGTTATTTGATGTGTTAAGTATTTTATATTCTACAAGTTGATTAATTTTGGAGAGTGGACTGCAAGTTTATGTTATTGGTTATATGCTATATAGACCGAGTGGATTGTTGAGTAGATCTAAGTTGGTTGAAGTGTTTAAAAGTTGAATTGGTACATCTAGACCTGAGGATAACTGATTCACCCCCCCCCCCACCCCCCCCCCTCTCAGTTATTATAAAATCATTCTAACACTATTATGGATGATGGAATTCATAGATTGGTGATTTACTTAGTAAATCCTCTCCTCATCTCTATAAAATAGATGATCCCCTCTCTCATTTCAACTTTTGAAGTTATTGTAAGTGATCTCTCTCTTTCAAACTTTCTCATATTCATAATATCACAAGGGTTTTTAATTATTTTTTCCCTTTCAAAATCTTCTTGTCTTATTCTCTTGGTTTTTGGGTGCTTTCTCCTAGTTCATGTTTTTCTCATGGTAACATCTTCCTCTTTATCTATCTCTCTTGGATTACTTTCATTTCCTTGTTCTTCTTATTTTCCTTACAGATAGGTTGCTTTAGCATTTTTTAGACCAAAGGGCATCACATTCCAATGAAATATTTCCCAAGAACATGTAAAGGCAGTCTTGTCTTGATCTTCGGGAGCAATTTTAATTTAATTATATCTGCTAAACTCATATGTGAGAGAAAATATAGAATGACTTGTCGTCAAATATACTATTGCATCAATGCTTGGTAGTGGAAAATCATCTTTAGGGCATGCTAGATTGAGATCCCTGAAGTCTTTGCATACTCTGATTGATTTGTCAGGTTTTGAAATTGGTACAATGTTGGAGATCCACTTAGCATAATCAATGGCTCTAATGAAACAAACCTTCAATAGCTTTTCCAATTCAACTTTAACTAGTAATACAATATGTGGATGTATTTTCCTTAATTTCTACTTGACTAATTTGACTCCTAGCTTAATGTTCAAATGGTGCATAATGAGATTTAGATCCAATCCTAGCATGTCATCATAAGACCAAGCAAAACTCACTTGTCTTTCTTTAAAAAATTCAATAAATTCTTCTCTTTCTTCTTTTGACAATGAAGCTTCAAGATGTATAATCTTAGGTTATGATTCTATACCAATTTTGACTTTTTTTGTGGGTTCAATCAAAATAGATGATCTCTCCTCATAATGCTTAGGTAAAGTATCCAATCTCTCTTCCTCGAGTGCCACATTTGGGATTTCACCTTCAAAAATGTCTTTTATTTTTACTTTTTCTTGATCTAGCACTACCACATTCATTGTGGTTTTCACCACTAGACCTTTTTTATTTTTTCTTCATTCTTTTATTTTCTTTTATGAATAAGAGATTGAACACTTTTTATCATTATTTCTCCTTGATAGATTTCATTGGTAGAAGAGGGTTCAATTGCATTTAGGTATAGGGCCAAGGCATTATCATTTGGAAATATGGGCATGTCATTTGGCTCTACAGAATCCCAATCAATTAGTTCTGGGTATATAAGGGATAAGGTATCATTAGATAAGGTCAAATTTGTAGGATTTAAGGACATGACTTCGTTTGAGGGTTTACATTGTATCGCTTAAATCTATTATGTGTGCTTGCTCAAGGTGTTCCATAGAACTTGGATCAAAATTTTCCTCACTCGAGTCTTCTTGGGTTTCTTGAGGATAAAATTCTTGTGGGTTAAACCTAACACTAGATTCTCCTATTCTTGGTAACCATGAAGGTACATAAGGTTCCCCTATCCATTGATATCTTTTTGTTTCTTGTCTTGAAGCAGGTTCTTGATTAGAATTCAATGCTTGATTTGTGTTTGAAGCTTGACTTGAGATTAACTCTTGATTTAAATCTTGTCTTCTACCTTAATTAGATATAGGAGCATAGGTATGAATAACATCCACATATTTGTCTTAAAAAGATCCTTCAGATAAAGAATCACATCCGCATTCATTATAATCCTCATCACTTTGGGAATTTAATTGTAAATTTGTTCCTAAATTGTGGATGATTCTTTTTAGTATATCTTGGATCAAGGTATCCTAACCCTGATTTTTCTTTACTATCTCTCCAAGTCATTTGTATGGATTCCACCAATCCTTCATTTTTTATTCCCAGGGGTCCTTTTCCTTTGTACCCCATCTTTTGCATGATCTTATACCCCTTGCTTCTTCATCTTTAAAAATCCATTTTAGGATTTCATTATTATCTTTTTTTATGGGTAAAGAAGTACTAGCTCATACAAAATATTCATTGTACTTTTGAGGAAGATTGGAACTAGATGGTTTGCCATGAGATATAGGGGAATAGGTAAATCCATCATTGCTAAGGAATATTCTCCCACACCTCTTTCCTAAATTTAGATTTTTTTAAAAAAATTCATCATTATATCCATCCTTTGATAATGTGTTTCTTTGGTTTTAATTTGAGAAGATTTTGAATTGTCCTCTTCTTGGTGTAAGACATTTTTTTCTTCTTCTTCCTTGGAATATAGCCAACTAACTTTCTCTTTTCCCTTAGTTGATGTAGATAAGTTAGTTTTATCTTGATTCGAACTACCAAGGATACCTTCTTCTTCCATCTCTCTTTTTCATTTTGCTAGAGAGCTATCATTTGAACTTTAACCTGTTACCTGAATAACAGTCCACCAATATAGCAGAGAGAGGAGGGGGTGAATCAGTTGTATGACATATTATTAAACTTTAAAATTTGAATAACAACAATATCAAAACCAATGAACACAATGAATGCCAACACAATAACACAATATTTTGTTGTCGAGGAAACCCTATTAAAGGTAAAACCTCAATGGGAATTAACACCCACTAATGATGTACTAAGAGTATAGTATCCTTGTTAGAAAATCTAGCCCTGTTAGGAGCTAATTAAAATATTATAGTACACATTCCTTGTTAGAGGACAGACTCTGTTAGGAGTCAAGAAAAAGAAGGGTAGGCTCACTACCTAGGATCACTGCCCAAAGAAGGTTATGTCCACCTTCAGAACTCACAGTTCGCAACACAAGTGTATATGAAGAAATACACAATCTTTTGAAATGTCTGATAGAAACTATCTTTGATTGATCAGTTTCAATGAAGTATATAATTTATCCTCTGCTCTACATCCATCAGACTCAAGCTCACAGCTTCCACAATCCTTATTTACATCACATACAATCTAGCATTATATATTTTCAAAAGAAAAGATCTTACATATATACCCTATTACAAAATAAACCATCAGGTTGGCCAACTAGGTTTTCCTAATATACAAATAATTACATAACTCCTTGCTAAGATACACACAGTATCTAAAACAAGTATACAATAATTACAATTAAATAATTAAGGATCTACATCCATAAATCATGCTCTCCATTCATGATACACACTACAACTCTCAAGTCAGCTTCCAAATAGGTCTTCTCAAGAACACATGCCACAAATGATGACATCCTTCTTTTCGTACCTTGCGCAGACCATCTAACATTCTTCAGTACCATATCTGGCATCCCTTAATCTCGCATACACTAAATCCTCATCGCCTATAAGATATACCCAGAACTTAGAGACTTACTCTGTCAACTTCCACTGTCACTATCCAGTAACCAGGCTTCACCAAACCCTATGTAACTCAACCAATATTCAAATTGCATAATGTGATTTTAGATATAAGATCACAACACCTTCCTTTACACACAATTGACTTTGCACAATCTGAAACATCTGTACAGTATTCGTACACTGTAATAACCAACCTGTTCTCTTCACAGAAACATATGTTGACATCAGTGACAAAACATGAATGACAATAGTAGTAGCTCCAACATCACTCAACGTAGTGATTAAACATATTAAATGTATCCACAATCTCCCCAATGCATTAGCAATATCCAACAATCTCCCCCTTCGGCATTGATGGCAACATATAGGAAAATCCATTAACCCAAAAGTATTCTCTCGGTACCTTTACCACATAGTCTCTTTCCTCAGTGCCTAATCTCTTCCCTGTAGGATTTTCACATAGTCCCTTTCCCCCTTTGACAACAATGGAAAAGGGTTCCATATTCATCGACTGTCTTCTACAACTGTCTTCAACTATCACTCCCCTTGAGGAGTAGATCCCTACATCAAGTCCAGAATATGATAAGGCTCTAAAAACCTCTAGATTGACACATCCCTACATCAATTAATTCTGACTAGGAGGGGCCTGCACCCCAAGCATACCTTTGAGATACTCAAAGGCATCTTTTGGCAATGGCTTTGTAAAGTTGTCTGCTATCTATTCCTTTGTGCTAATGTATTCCAATCTTATTTCATTCTTAGCTACATTGTCTCTCAAGAAGTGATACTTAATAGAAATATGCTTAGTTTTAGAGTGCATCACGTGATTCTTTGACATGTTTATTGTATTGGTGTTTTCAGAATGGATAACCATTGGTTCATCAAAAGTTATTCCAATATCTTTTAGCATTTGTTTCATCCAAACAATTTGAGTGCATTTAATAGCAACAACAACATACTCTGATTCTGCAGTAGATTGAGCTATACAATCTTGCTTTTTACTTAGCCATGAAACCAACTTTTTCCCAAGGAAAAATGCACCTCCACTAGTACTCTTCCTGTCATCAATATTCCCTACGCAATTAGCATCAATATAAGCATGAATTTCAAAGTCATCATTTCTATCATACCATAGTCCATATTCCATTGTCCCTTTCAGATATCTATATATCCTTTTCAGAGCAGCTAGGTGTGTCTCTTTAGGTTTTGCCTGATATCTAGCCACAATTTGAATAACATTAGCAATATCCGGTCTGGTGTGATTCAGATATTGTAATCCTCCAGTCATTAATCTATACTTGGTCTAAAAAACACACTTTGTCTCATCATTATTTGTCAGTTTATGACCAGTCACCATGGGTGTACCAACTGGTTTACAGTCTTCCATTCCAAACTTCTTTAACATTTCTTTAAGATACTTAGTCTGAGAAATAAAAATCCCATTCTTACTTTGATTTATTTGCAGTCCTAGAAAGAATTTCATTTCACCTATCATGGACATCTCAAATTCATTTTCCATCTCTTTAGGAAATTTCTTACACAATTCATCATTGCCTCCAAAGATAATATCATCAACAAAAACTTCTATTATCAAAACTCCATCTTCACTAGTTCTTAAATATAAGTTATTGTCATCATTACCTTTTCTGAACCCAAGGCGAAGTAAGTATTTGTCTAACCTTGCATACCAAGCCCTTGGAGCTTGCTTGAGTCCATACAGTGCCTTCTTCAACTTGCATACCATGTCTTCATCTTCATATAGAGGAAAACCATCATGTTGTTCTATATAAAATTCTTCTTCAAGATCCCCATTCAAGAATGCAGATTTCACATCCATGATTTGATATACCTTGAAGTCCTTATATGTAGCATAAGCCAAAAATAATCTCACAACTTCTATCCTAACAACAAGAGCAAATGTCTCTTCAAAATCTATGCTTTCTTGTTGTGAATAACCTTTACATACCAATCTTGCTTTGTTTCTTACAACTCCTTCATTCATTTTGTTTCTGAAAACCCACTTAGTTCCTATTACATTTTTGTCTTTAGGTCTAGGAGCCAATTCCCAAGTGTTATTTTTCTTTATCTGATCTAACTCTTCCTTCATAGCTTTTATCCAAGATTCATCTCTACAAGCTTCATTTGTAGTCTTTGGTTAAACTTGAGAAATTAAACAAATTTCTTCCCTTGTCTTTGATCTAGTCATTACTCCTTGACTTGTATTACCAATAATCTGATTTTCGAGATGGTTTTTATTTACATACCTCAGAGTCTTAAGAATCTCAGTAGCCTCATTTGTATCATCATCACAAGTCTCATTTTCACATTCAGTCTCAACAAGTTCTTCTTCTATAGTAGTAGCCTCCTCGATCTTTGTATTTTGATTACAATCATGCATTCTCTCTTGTATCTGAAACTTTTCATCTATCTTCACATTGTTACTTTCAATCATCTTTCTTAATCTCAGATTAAAACATTTGCAATCCTTTCTCTTAGTAGAATAACCAAAAAAAATTCCTTCATAACTTCTAGCATCAAATTTCCCTATCTCATCATCTCTCTTGATATAGCATTTAATACCAAATATTTTGAAATATTTTACAGTAGGAGAATGATTAAACCACAATTCATAAGGAGTCTTACTTGTACCTTCTCTGATTTGAATTTTTTTCAATGTGTACACTGTTGTCCCAACAGCTTCTCCCCAATGCACATGAGATATATTTCCTTCAAGCAACATTGTCCTAGCAGTATCCAGTATTGTTCTATTCCTTTGTTATGCTATCCCATTCTATTGTGGAGTCCTAGGAGTAGATGGTTGTCTTTGTATTCCATGCTCTTCACAGTATGAATTGAATAGATCTGAAGTAAACTCTCCACCTTTGTCTGACCTCGAACATTTTATCTTTAAGCCTGATTCATTATCTACTTTTGCTTTGAATATCTTGAATTTATCAAATGCTTTTGATTTCTCTTTCAAGTAAGTGACCCACATCATTCTAGAAAAGTCATCAACAAAAAGTATAAAATACGTTTCACCATAGTATAATCTTGTCCTTATAGGTCCACATAGGTCTATATATACCAGATCCAACTTTCCTTTTGTTGTATATGATTTTCTTTTATAACTGATTCTAGTCTATTTTCCCATAACACATTCTTTGCATACGGCGTTAGATGGTTTCATAATCTTTGGTAGATCTCTTACTGCATTAGTCAAACTTGCCTTCACAAGATTATCAAAATTAACATGACAAAATCTTCTATGACATAACTAACTATCATCTACCTTCACAACAAAACAAGAAGCTCCATATGTATTTAAATCAAATACATTAACTCTAGATTTAGTACCGTTGCAATCAAGTTTCATGTCTTACCTCTAATAAAATATTTCCCATCAAAGAAATTTAATTGAAATCCCTTATCCATCAGATGTCCAACACTCAACAAGCAGTACATTGTTAGAATTAGTCTTTCTGTCCAAAGTAATAGATCCTACTCCTATGATAGGTTTAGGAACATTATCTCTGAATCTTACAACACCACCATCATACTTCATTAATTTAACAAACTTGTTTTTGTCTCTAGTCATATGATGTGAGAAACCACTATCTATAATCCATTCAGATTTCTTATCAACATGTGATACTAAAGATTTTTCCTCATGTACTAGTTTTTCATCTTTAATAGCAATAAATCCAATCTCCTCATAATCCAAATCATCATCAGAAACACCTTCACTAGCATAATAACATTCCTTATCCTTTGAATACTTAGGCTTGAAAAAATTAGGTTTGTGCTTAGGAACTCTTGTAGGACATCTAGATGCAAAGCGACCTATCTTATTGAATGAAAAAATTTTCAAAGGTAACTTTCCTTCAAATTTACCCTTACCTCTCTTTTCTCTTCTAGTGATCAGTGCAACAAGTTCATCTAGCTTTCTTTCCTCTTCATAAGTGCCTCCATAATTTCTTATTCCAATCACAACCTCTGTAACTCTTTGTACATAAGCCCTAATATTCTCATCATCCTTCATTTGTAGCTTCTACATCCTTGTTTTCCAGTTCTATAACTTCGCTTGCTTTGTAAACTTGTCTCCTTCATACAATGCTTCTAGTCTTGTCCAAATCTTGTGTGCCGAATCCGGATCTTTAACTTTAGTAAATTCTCCTTTGGAGAGTGTGCTGATCAGTGCTTCCCTTGTGACCATGTTATATGAAAATATCTTATTTTCATCATCAATAGCTTTTTCCAATTCATCCTCAGCCTTCATCACCACCTAATTCTTTATAATCATTCAGTAGTCAATGCCCAAACATAGCAAATGAGTTCACATCTTGTTCTTCCAACTGTCAAAGTTTTTAGGATCGAATTTCACACTATCCTTCCTATAGAACACCATCTCCAAGATCACCTCAAGCTGTTAAGATTTCTCTCTAAGGAACAGTAGCTCTGATACCAATTATTAGGAATAGTAGTCCACCAATACAACTGAGAGGGGGGGTGAATCAATTGTATGACAGATTATTAAACTTTAAACTTTGAATAGCAGCAATATCAAAATCAGTGAACACAATGAATTCCAACACAATAACACAATATTTTGTTGTCGAGGAAACCCAGTTAAAGGTAAAACCCCGGTGAGAATTAACACCCATTAATGATGTACTGAGAGTATAGTATCCTTGTTAGAAGATATAGCCTTGTTAGGAGCTAATTAAAACATTATAGTACATAGTCCTTGTTAGAGGACAAACCCTGTTAGGAGTCAAGAAAAAGAAGGGTAGGTTCACTGCCAAAAGAAGGTTATGTCCACCTTCAGAACTCACTGTTCGCAACACAAGTGTATATGAAGAAATACACAATCTTTTGAATTGTCTGATAGCAACTGTCTTTGCTTGATTAATTCCAATGAAGTATATGATTTATCCTATGCTCTACATCCAACAGACTCAAGATCACAACTTCCACAATCCTCTTTTACATCAAATAAAATCTACCATTATATATTTTCAAAAGAAAATATCTTACATATATACCCTGTTATAAAATAAACCATCAGGTCGACCAACTAGGCTTTCCTAATATACAAATAATTATATAACTCCTTGCTAAGATACACACGATATCTACAATAAGTATACAATAATTACAATTCAATAATTAAGGACCTACATCCATAAATCATGCTTGCCATTAATGATACACGCTACAACTCTCAAGTCGGCTTCCAAATAGGTATTCTCAAGAACACACGCCACATCTGATGTTATCTTGCTTTTTGTACCTTGTGCAGACCATCGAACATTCTTTAGTACCATATCTGCCATCTCTTAATCTTGCATACACTGAATCCTCATCGCCTATAAGATATACCTAGAACTCAGAGACTTGCTCTGTCAACTTCCACTGTCATTGTCCAGTAACCAGTCTTCACCAAACCTTCTGTAACTCAACCAATATGTAATATTACATCATGCAATTTTAGATATAAGATCACAACACCTTGTACACACAACTGACTTTGCACGTTCTAAAACATTTGTACAGTATTCGTACACTATAATAACCAGCATGTTCTCTTCATAGAAACATATGTTGACATTAGTGACAAAACAATAATGACAACAATAGTAGCTCCAACATCACTCAACATAGTGATTAAACATATTAAATGTATTCAGAATCTCCCCAATGCATTAGCAATATCCAACATGACCTTGAATTGTTTCTTTTGATTTGCTTGATGTAGTACATTCACTATTATACGGAACCAATGAGTCATTCAAGGGTTTTATATTAGTGCAATACTAGAATGGATTCAAATCCCCACTCACCATGATTCCTTGGCCCATATAAGGAAATTTTAAACATTGATGATACATTGAAGGCACCACTTGCATTTTGTGGATCCATGGCCTCCCTAACAAAATAGTATATGTCAATTTTAGATCAAGCACTTGGAAAACTATTTCTTTTTGGATATGACCAACTCAAATAGGAAGAACCACTATTCCTTTTGAAGATATTTCTTAATCGTCATGAGATTCGATAGTAATTTTTCTTTTAGGATCAATGGCTTCTTCGGAATATCCTAAAGCTTTCACAAGATTCAAGGTACAAATATTAGGTCACTCCTCCATCAATAAGGACTCTTTTGACACGGTGCTTGTGTATCAAGACTTCTATATGCAATCGAAGATTTTGAGGATGATTCAAAGACATATCATCTTGCTCGGAAAAAGATAAACAATGTGGTGCAATGAGGCATCCAACCATATTCTGAAATTTATCAACATCCAAGTCCTTTGGAATGGTAGTCTCAATAAGAGATTTTTCCAATATTTCTTTATGGATTGGTGAAAGTTTCAACAACTCCAAGATTGATATTTGCGTCGGTGTTCTTTGGAGTTGGTCCACAAGATTGTATTGTTTTGAAGATGATTCTTGACTTGGTAAAATGATTATAGGGGTAGTCCCTTGCAAGGTGATTTTTTACGCTTGCCCCCTAGTTACAACATTAGAGATTTCTTCTTGTTGTTTCTCTTTCACCACTATGACATTAATGATATTTTCATACCCTAATATTTTTTATTTATAATATTGTCATAAGTATGGGAAAAATTGACTTTATCTTTTCCTCTTTTGTTATTTTGATTTGAATTAGATGTTTCACCTTTCTCATGATTTAAGAAAGGAGTCTTGAAAGTCGTATGATCTTCATTATTTTTGGGACCATCAACTTTGATTGTACCACCATTTATTAAGTCTTGAACCACATGTTTGAGTCTCATGCACTCATTTGTCTTATGTCCAAGTTGTTTCTATGATATTCACAATGATAAGAATCATTCCACCATGATGGTTTGACTTGTGGTTCATAGGGTCTTGATTCCGATAAGGTGATGATTTTATTAGCAATGAGGGTCCTTAATGCATTCTCCAAAGGTTCTCCCAAGGGTGTGAACTTCCTTCTTTGTGTTGTGTTAAAGAAAGTTCTTGGTTTATTAGTTCCTTGATTATTGAAAGAGTTATTGCTATTATTAAAAGGGGTCTTGGATGTTTGATTAACATTGTTGGTTTGATTAAATCCACTTGATAAATTAAAGGGATTAAGTTTAAGGTTGTTAGATTCCACAACCCCATCATTCACAAGGTTTTTGTTGGTATACTTTAGCCAAAACCTAGGCTTTTCATTATTGTTATTACCACCCTTGTTATTGTTAAAATTATTATTAGTGTTAGAAAAACCTATGTTTTCTTTAAAAAACTTTATTTCTCCTTTATTTACTAACACTTCTTCAATTTTGATCCCATTTTCAATAATTTTCTCAAAGGTAGGGGACATTGAAGTTGCAACCGATAATTCATTTCCATATTTAAATTATATGAAAATTTCCATCTTTTCTTTCTTGTGTATACTTCTTGGGTATTGAACAAAAACTGTTCTCCATCTTTGGAGGAAGCTTAGAAAAGGTCTACCATATTTTTGTTTAATATCACATAGATTTAACATGGTGATTTTGTGTTCAATGTTGTATGAATAATAAGTTACAAAATTTGGATGCCAATTATTCAAAAGTTTTTATACTCAGGGGTAGTTCTGAAAACCATTTCATAGCTTTCCCTCCAAGGCTTCTCGGAAATAATCTCATTAGGTACATTATATCATGCATGACTTCAATGCTTAGAGCACAAAATTCTTTTAAATGGTCTTTTGGATTTGATTTACCCATGTATTTGTCATATCTTGGAAAGACCACATTTGGAGGAAAAGGTACCATGATCAAGTTTTTATCGAAAGGAAAATGACAAATTTATTTAATTCAAAATGGTTTAGGCTCTGCTACCTTCCTCATGCTATCAATTTGGGCTTGAAATAATTTGATTGTTTGTTCATAGCCCCTAATGTATTTTTTTCTTCCTCATCCTTCTTCAAGGTTGATGTGTCATAGTCATGAGGAAGCTTAACTAATAATCGAGCTAAATTTAGAAAGTGACTGTCTTTATCCATTTCTAAAAGTTTATCCATAACCTTGAGGAATAAGGGATCTTGGGCTTCTTCATTAACCCTTTCTTCGGTTGCTTCTTCATTCCTTCAATTTATATGGTGATTGTCATTTTGATTTTCATAGTTTTGATCTTGGTTATGGTTATGAAAATTATTATTTCCCACCATAGGATTAATTCTTTCTTCAAATAAATTAGGAATTATATCCTTTTGCTCTTGTTCTTTGTCAAATAGAGATTGGAAAATTTCATCTTCGTAAGGAATCTCTTTTCTAATGCACATTTTGTCTTCTTGAAAAGATATCTTTAAGCGATGAGATCTAGTGGAAATCGACATTAACAAGAGTTGGGTGGATTGAATTTATTCCCCTTTGATGATTGCTCTTTTGAATTATAATTTTTTAAAAAAGATTTATCAGATTTGAACAAATGTTTCCTTCTTGTAACATGTATCATCAACCTCAAAAATCTCAAAAACACTTGGCTTTACCCCTAACCTCTAAACACAAAATTTCATGTTTTGAGAACATTTACACGAGTCTTTCACAATAAGCCACTTCATGCAATCTACCTAAGGTCAAAACTGGCATTTAACATGGCTCTAAAGGTAGGGATTGCTAGATTAATTTGGAATTTTAGTTTAGGTTCCCATACAAGGAGCAAGTAGTCACACGCATGATTGAGGCCTATAGCCCTACAAGTCTAGGCATTTGATATTTTTTCCCTCTAAGTGTTTCAATTCAACTGAGGTCTTTATTTACATTGGGTGGAATATGTTGGCTTCACCTGGTTCCCACTTTGGGTCACCCCTCTCACTGGCCTCATTAAAGCACATGTTCTTGGGAGGCAGGTGCACTAAAGCTCTAACATGTGTAATGAAAGTAATGAAATGAAATGATCAAGTAGTTCTAGGAGTTTGATTTACCAAAAAGGTGAAGAGCATATCCCTACTACCTTCTCACTTCCAAACACAATTTAATTTAATTTTTTAAAGTGATCAAAACTTGTTAATTCAAGGAGTAAAGATCCAATTAAGAGATATGTATTTATCTGTATAGGCTTGGATTACCCTTAAGGACCTTTCATATACTTCCACTTGTTATTTTGAATCCTCCAAAAGGTTGTTCAAATGAATTTGATTCTCCTCCTTCAATTGCCTTTTTTCTTGTCTCTCCTTTTTGTGAACTCTCAATTCTAGTTTTTGAACTTTTTAATGACCTGTCATCAGAAAACCAAAGAGTTAAAATCATCAAATTGACAAAATTTAAACTTTTTAAAAACAACAGAGCTACGTGCTACAAAAACTTGCATACACACTACTATTTTTATGACTACACGCTTCAAAAAATATTAAATGTGTTATTCTTTTATTGCTACATGTTATTAAAATGCCTGACAAATTATACATGCTAAAACAAAATGACAAAGGTGTCACAATGATATATTCTATGCATTGAAAGAAATATAGACAAAAGAAATCGTGCACACGTCAAAACTCCATGAAAAAGATGTTAAACTTTGTTGTACACATGCTATTTCTCCATGCAAAGGTGTCAAACTTCACTACATACATGCTATTTCCCCTTTTAAATGCGCTACTTTACCTACAAAAAATCAAAATTTGCAAAACAAAAACATGAATATGCAAATATTTAACAAATTTTTAAAAATTGAGGCCAATGTCAGTGGGAGTCATTTTGTGTATGTAAAATACCTTCATAGGATTAGTTCATCAAAATACCAAATCAATTATGGAAAATATGACAATTTTAAAACAATTGAATTGAAATAATGATAATAAACATCCTATGGATTTCTAACTAGAAAAGCCAAAGAAATGGTCTCAGATTTAACATTCATTAGAGACAACTCTAGAATGAGAATTAATGATCTATGATGCAATTATGTCAATTCTAACTCAAATTATGCTTAAATATAATCAAATATGATCAATTATGCTAGGAATTCAAATCTAAAATGCCTATAATATGGATGCAATTAATAACTAAATGAGAGTGGATCCTTCTCTCCCGATTTTTTCCCTCTATATATAGATTTTCCCAAAGCTTAGGGGCAGAGTAAGATTAATCATGATTAAGTTTGAGTCAAGTTAATGGTTTCAAAGGTTGGGACAAAGTAAATATTTTATACTCAAAGGTTGGAACAAAGAGACAAAATGAATGGTCAAGATGCATCTCCAAGATTTGTGATGGAGAGTTGATTTAGTTTTGATCCATGTGAGCTCATTCCTTAATTCCCATTGGTTGATTTGATTATTGTCCATATGTGGTTGATGAGAAAAATAAGAATTAATAATTGATTAAATTGATTTGTCTTAGCCATGTGTACCCTTGAAAGGGTTAGATTTTATTTGATTTAACTATATAATTAATTGATTAAAATTAATTGATCTTTTTTATCTAAATAATCCTTTTGGCTTTGATTTCAATTAATTCATGTTTTAGTCCTTGATTGCTCACTTTGATTTCTCTTGACCATTTTTAGGTGTATACATAATGCACCAATTCAAGATCTATATAAATATATAAAATATGCTCTAATAAAATATGCTTTAATATATATATGTGTGTGTGTGTGTGTGTGTGTGTGTGTGTGTGTGTGTGTGTTAGAGTAAATTATTAATTATGTTAATTAACTTTACTCACTTCTTAAGATGTCAACTCTTTTGCTTTAGTTGTTTATATTTAAACACACAAGCACTAGTTGTTTTAAATATAAACTTGTATGCATTAGTATTGTAATAATTTAACTAATTATTACATACAATAGGGTTTGCCTTTTAAGGCTTTCGATCTCCTTTATAAGGATGATCTATTGTATATTTTATTCATTCATTATTTGAGGATATTTTTTTCTTCATATTTTGAGTCAAACCCTTGCCCTCTTCTTGTCTCTACTTCCTTGTAATAGGTTTTTGTATGCAGGTGATCTTCGGGTTTTGTGGATTTGTATTGCTCAAATCCTACATGGTATCAGAGCCTAATCTGCTACAGCTTGTTCGCGTTTGAAGGATTCAAAGATTAGAAATTCATCTGTTTTAGATTAGGGCTTTTTTAAAAGTTTTTTTTAATTGAAATTAGGGGGTCCCTAAATTTTGGTGCACTTTGAGCTCAAACGGACCTCACCGTTGAGCTCGCAGTGCCCAAAAACCCCTATTTTGATAGAAAACATCTCAAATTTGGACAACATTGCAAGAAGAGGCACAATTTTTTTGCCCCAAGGCCATACGACTCTACATGCACCCCGAGGCAGCCTTCTGTATGATTTTCAAAGTGCAAAATTAAAAAAATTAATAAAAATACGTGTAGACAATGTGCCGGCCGCGCACCACCGCAACCTGAGTGGCCACCATCGTGTTGTTTGTCTCCACCACAACCTGAGCACCACCAATGCGTCACCTATCTCCCGCGCACCATCGATGAGCCTCCTGAGCACCGCCGGAGGAGGACTTAACCACCATCGGATAGACTTAATTGCCAGCCGCAAGTGGCTGACTGCCAGTAGCGGAGCCCCATGTGACCAGGGGCTAGCACCTTCACCCAATTTTTTGGGGTTTTTTTTTGTCTTTTGGAGCATCTTTCACTAAAATTGGCATTCCGGGAGCTCCAGGTATCATTTTTTGACAAACGAGATATCGTCGAAAAGTTGGTTCCAAGCCCGACACTCTCATGCATATTAATCTAGTTTTTCATGTCATCTAGCTTTTTTTTTCTATTATCAAAGCCATATTATCTTTTTTGCATTCTGGGGGGCTAATTTGCTCAAATTAGCTCTATTTTTTGATCTAGAAGAAGCACCGAAAAGCTCTTCTCGAGCACCATCCAGATTTTTGTCTATTTCATCAAAAATTTTAAAGGTACACAAGATTCAGATCTGAAGCTTTTTTGCCCTTTTCTTGATAAAGCATATCATTTTAGGCTTAGGGGTTCGATATTTGGATTGTGGGGGGGGGGGGGGGGGGTGTTTTTTTTCCTTGTTTCTATCAGTAAACTAGATATTTATCAAAACAAAACCCCTTCTAAAAAACTATGGCCAAGACATCTTCTTGTCTAGAACTTCTGACCCCACATAATTATCACACATGAAAAACCATGATGACACAACTTCTCCATTCAAAAGGGCTTTGGTCTTGTTTAGATGCAGTGCAACTAGTATTACAAAAGCCCTTTAAAGTCCTGCAACATAGAAACAAGATGGATGAGGCTATGGGGTTGATTGCTTTACAAGTGTTCGACAACTTGTAGTTTCATCTTGATGGGTGTAATACCCCTCTAGAGATGTGGACTAAATTTGAGACATTATTCGGTACCATCAATGAGTTTAGAGCACTTCAGATTGAGGCATAGCTTACCTCTCTTGTACTTGATTCTTTTCCCTCTATTAAGGACTTTCTGATGAAGTTCAAACAATAGAGATCTTTGTTACATGGATGTGGAAAGAAAAAGACTGATAAATAGTGTATTTATTTGATTCTGTCTAAGCTTTGGGGAAACTTTTAGATCTTCTCTTCTACCTTTCATTCTACCATGGACGCTTTGGGACCTAGATTCACCATGCCCACTTTTGAGGTGTTCTGTAATCGTTTGACTAGAGAGCAGGCCAAGCTTACTTAGTTGGACTCTCTAACAGGATCAAAGAGCCAAGCATTGGTTGCCCAACCATCCAAGGGAAAGCAAAAGCATAAGCCCAAGCCCAAAATAGATTCAGCTAGCAATGAGAATCCCTCCAAGCCACCTCCAAAATTAGATCCAAAGAAATCTACTCCGAAAGGAAAAACTTCTAAGTCTGGTGAGTCTTCCTCCAAGACTACGAAGTACACAAGTGATCCTTGTAGATTTTTTGGCAAGGAAGGGCATCCAGTTTCTAGGTGTTGGAAACAACTTGAGGCACTAGAAGAATCCATGCAGAAGCATAGTCTTGCTCCTCTGAAGCCTCCATCTCCTCCCACAAGGAAAGGTCATGATCTTTCTGCTCGAGATTTGTCTTCCACTTCTCCATGGATCATTGATTCAGGTGCTTCGCACCATATGTCACACTCACCTAGATTGGTTACCTCACTTGCTTAGAGTGTTACTACACAGATTGCAGTTGGTGACTCGGCACTACTTTCAGTTATAGGTTCTGGCATTGTTTCATTAGATGGTGGTTCTCTCCAGGATGTTCTTTTGGTTCTAGCAATTTCTACAAACCTCCTGTCTATTTATCAGATTTGTCATTCTAGATCTGGTAAAATAATTGAGTTCTCACCACATGATGTGGTTATTCAAGACCTCCATGATCCTGACTTGGTTATTGCTACTGGTAGTGTTGATTCAGAGACTCACTTATACTGGTTTGATGGCTTTGAGAGCTCCAATTCTATTGGTGTTTCTCTTGTTGCTCATGCAGACACAGTGAGAAAACTTTGGCATGAGCATTTTGGCCATGTCAACTACAAATATTTACTACAGATGAGTACACAAGAGTTAGTGCTTGGGCTACCTCAGATCTCTTGTATTGACGGTGTTTGTCGAGGTTGTGTGCTTGGAAAACATCACAGAGATCCCTTTCCGTCTAGTAGATCCTCATGTTCTCTCACACCTTTGGAGCTGATACACAGTGATCTTATGTCATTTCCCACTCCTTTTTCTAGTGCTAGATATGTACTCACCTTCATTGATGATTTCTCTAGACGCACATGGGTGTAATTCTTAAAGTAAAATTCTGATGTCTTTGATTCATTTCAAATCTTTAAGACATTTGTAGAGAAACAATATGGTCTTTTTGTCAAGTGTATACGCATTGACAATGGGAGGGAATATGTGAATCAGTCTTTCAAAGATTTTTGCACTGACCATGGTTTACAACATCAGTTCACATTTCCTCATACCCCTGAACAAAATGGCATTGCAGAGAGAAAGAACAAAACATTACGGGAGATGGCCAATTGTATGCTACAATCTCGAGCTATGAGTGCTTCCTTTTGGGCTGAGGCTATCAATTACACCAACTATATTCAGAATCAGATGCCTCATAAGGTATTATGACATTTGACTCCTGAGGAGGCTTGGACTCATGTCAAGCCTGATGTTTCTACATTCTAAGTTTTTGGTAGTGAGGCTTGGGCATTTATTCTAGATGCTCAGAGGAAAGTCATGGAGAGTAAAAGCTGACCGCTCATATTTGTTGGCTACTGTGAGGATGTGAAGGCGTACAGGTTGTTTGATCTTGATTTTAGAGAAGTCTTGTTTCGACGAGATCTTCAGCTTGATGAGCGCTATCCTCAAATGGATCCTCCATCATCAAATTCTTCTTCACTACCTATTTCTTCATCTTCTCCTCTACAAGATTCTATCTCCTCTAAGGAAGAGTCAGATGATGCTCCACCTTCCCCACCTCCACCAGATGTTCCACATGTGCCCAAATGGGCTCGTGATACTATTGATGTAGCTAGACCTTTGGTAGGTGATCCTTCAGATACTCGTCGCACACGTGCTCAAACATCTGGTACTGGTTTATTGAGTCATGCTATTTTAGATGATCCTCAATGATTTTAAGAGGTGATAGGTCAGTCTGAGTGGGATGGGGCTATGGATGAGGAGTATTCTTCTTTGATGAAGAATCACTCTTGGGATCTTTGTCCTCTTCTGAAAGGAAGGAAGTTGGTTCAGTGCAAGTGGGTGTACCATACCAAATATGTTGTTGATGGTTCTATTGATACATATAAGCCACATCTTGTGGTGAAGGGCTTTTCACAGGTGGAGGGTATTGATTACTCTGAGACCTTTGCTCTTGTCGCCAAGATGAATTCTATTCACCTTGTACTTTCACTTGTAGCTTCTCAGGGATGGACAATATATCAGATGGATGTAAAGAGTGCCATTTTGCATGGAGACCTACATGGGGAGATCTACATGGAGCAGCCTCAAGGTTTTGTGCAGGACTCTTCTATGCTGTGCAGACTTCAAAAGTCTCTCTATGGTCTCAAACAAGCCCCTAGGGCTTGGTATGAGAAGATGGATTTTTTTTTGCTTGCCTCACACTTCACATGCTATCATTTTGATCCTACCGTGTACATTCAATGTCATGGTGCTGATCTATTGATACTTGTGCTATATGTTGATGATCTCATCATTATAGGTAGCTCATCCTCTATGATTCAGAGTGTTCAATGCGCATTGAGAGAGCAATTTGAGATGATTGATCTTGGACTTCTGCACTATTTTTTGGGCCTATAGGTTATTCAGTCTTCAGATGGGATTTCCATACTTTACGAGAAGTATGCTCTTGATATGCTTCAACAGTTCAACATGCTTGATTGCAAGCCTGCTCCCACACCTTTTCAGTCAGGTGTTGTTTTATCTACCACTTTCTCTACTCGTACCGTGGATCCCACATTATACAGAGCGTTAGTGGATAGTTTTTTGTACCTGACACACACTTGTCCTGATATTTCCTTTGTAGCTGGCCTTGTCTCTCGATTCTCACATGATCCTCATGAGAGTCATTAGCAAGCGACCAAACGTATCTTGAGGTACATTCGAGGTACTACTTCTTATGACATTCACTATAAATCAAGGGATCCTCAAATTGTTGGTTTCACAGACTAAGATTAGGTTGGTGATACTACTGATCGACGGTCTACTTCTAGCTTTGTCTTCTGTCTTGGTTTCGGTCCTATCACATGGTCTTGTAAGAAGCAGAGAGCTCATGCATTATCATCTACAAAGGCAGAGTACCGAGCAGCTGTACAAGCTAGTCAGGAGGTTTTATGGCTTCGCCAGTTGATGACAAAGTTTGGTTTTCCTCCTGATAGTCCCACTATTCTTTGGTGTGACAATCAAAGTGCCATACATATTTCCCGCAACTCGGTTGAGCAATAGAGGACCAAGCACATTGAGCTTCATATGCATTTCATCAAACATTTGTTTTAGGATGGCTCTTTGAGTTTGGAATATATTCCCACTGCTGAGCAGGTTGCTGACATCTTCACTAAACCTTTTGCATCCCCGCGATATCTTCAGCCGCGTTCTATGCTTGGGGTGAAGGAAGTTGTCCTTAGGGGGTCTCAGTGATGAGGCCTTCCTTCCTTCTATTTCTATCTCTTTTTGCAGTAGGGTTTTTTCCCATTGGGTTTTCTCTATTTCTCTGTTTTATAGAGATTTGGTTGTGCTCGGTACCTCATCATGCCATGTTGTCGGGACCCATTTTTATACTTTCAGCACTGTAGTTTCATTTGCTTTCTTCTTACATTGTTTGTAGCTGCATTGTTGTTCATCTTAAGGGGGGAGGGGGGTGTTAGAGTAAAGTATTAATTATGTTAATTAACTTTACTCCCTTCTTAAGATGTCAACTATTTTGCTTTAGTTGCTTATATTTAAATACACATGCACTAGTTGTTTTAAACTCATGCCATAGTTGTTTTAAATATAAAATTGCATGCATTAGTCTTGTAATAATTTAACTAATTATTACATGCACTAGGGTTTGCCTTTCAAGACTTTCGATCTCCTTTATAAGGATGATCCATTGTATATTTTATCCATTCATTATTTTAGGATATTTTCTTCTTCATATTTTGAGTCAAACCCTTGCTCTCTTCTTGTCTCTACTTCCTTGTAACAGGTTTTCGTATGCAAGTGATCTTCAAATTTTGTGGATTTGTATTGCTCAAATCCTAATATATATATATATATATATATATATATATATATATATATATATATATATATATATATATATATATATATATATATATATATATATATATATATATATATATATATATATATGTCGCTAGCTATATTTTCTTTCTCATCTTCATCTTAAGACCTTAGTTCAACACTTCTATATTATCATTGGAAGGGACTTTAATAAGGATATGTGAAGATGCCTTTTTTAGTGATCCAACTAAGATGTTGATTTGAAGATTTGGTTTCTATTAAGTATACATATTTGAACTAGAGAATTAATATGTTATACTTTTGATGGAAGACACTGACCACGGCATCATAAGGTAAGCTAACAATTGGGTTAAGGCTTTGCATAAAAATTGAACGAAGGTGTAAAATTAATATTTTATTAATAAAATATATTAAAAAGAAAGAAAGAAAGATAATTACTATTTTCATAATGTTTTAACATAGAAAAGTAGATGTAGACCATACATTGCTACTCAAATTTTTTAATTGGCTAAATTAATAAAGTAAATTGATTGCATCATATTCCTCCTCAACATGGATTAACAAATAGACATAAAATAAATTAAAAATATATAATATTCATTACCTTTATTAAATATTGTTTCACTTATTGTGGATTTTGAAAATATTTTAAGCTAATAGATATAATTTAATTATTTTATATTTTTATATTTCATCTTTTCAATAAGTTGAAATTGACTCAAATATAATAAAATGAATTATATTAATTGACTCTCAACATTTAAAATATAAATAATCATAAAATGCCAAATTTCTCTCCAATAAAATTTTGTTCCGACCATAAAATTATCGTCGTGCCCTTTTGAAATGTAGGTTAACAATACCTTCGCCCGGAAGTTTTGCATTCCTATTACGCGAAGACCACGAGCAGAAGAAAGTATTTCATAAAATAAAAAAATTAAAAAGGAAATCTCTTCACTATAAAACATACTTTGCCATGATCAACCTCTAATTTTCTTCTTTGTAATCAAGAGGGCGTTTGCTTGACTCAGCGAGGAATATACAATACTCAAAAAAATCAAAGATCCCTTCTAAAACTACGCCTGCGCAGCGCCAAATTCATTTGATTTCAGTTTCCTGCTGATATGGCGGTAAACCCATTTTTTCAATAAAAGATTTTGGTGGAAAAATGGTTCAGATCTGTGCATAATTAATTGATTTTTTTTGGTTCTTTGTAATGTTATGAATATCGTTGCAGACAAATACTGTGAGAGTCTCTAATGTGTCAAAAAGGGCAACCAAACGGGACATCCAGGATTTCTTCTCATTCTCAGGAGACATAGATCATATCCAACTGCAAAAGTAATTTAAATGTTTCTTCCGTTTTCCTACTCTTTTAGTTTTCATATGCTCGCCCTCGGTGTTTTTTAAAGTTTTACTGTTATTTTGAAATTGTCTTATTTATTTATTTTTGGTTTATGGCAGTGATGGTGAGCATTCTCAAGTGGCCTTCGTTATGTTCAAGGATCCTCAGGCTCTGGACACTGCATTACTTTTATCGGTATGGGTTTACATGGCCTTGAACGAATTTAAGAATATCTATGATTTTTTACATTGAATTTCTGTGGGATTTAATGTTGGCTTTCCCAAGTTTCGATTTTTAAACGAGTTTGAACTGGCAATTGGGCGTATTTGTGGCATGTTATGTTTATTATCTCTGGTACGGGTTTTTTTCAAGTCCTTAAGTGGACAATTTGGGTATTTAGGGAATTTTAATAATGATTTTTATGTGAGCTTTTCGTGTTCCTTGGTGACCTTAAATGGATAATTAGGGTATTTAGGGGTCTTATCAATGAGGTTTAGTGTTATTTTAATTTTGTTTTCCAGGTATGGGTTTAGAGGCATTTAGGAACTTTTTATGGTTTTTAAGTGTTCCACGGGGATGCATCCCTTATATGGACATAATTGATATCTTGGACTTGTGGATTTGTAGGGAATGCCACCTCTGCTCTCCCTTTTGTGAAAAATTTAAGGGAGATATCCCCTAAAATGAGGGATGTATGTGGACAACACATTGTTTTGGTCCTTTGTAGACTTCCTAGCATCTTTTGTCTACCCTTTGGGCATCTTGGAGACTATAGGGCTTCATGGTAAAAAAAAACTTAAATTTTAAATAAATAAAAATTGTAAATCCAATTCTTTTTAGAAGGAGATAACCATTACTCTATTGCATTTATCAACAAAGAAGAGGAAAAAATAGGAAGATAAGCATTTTTTGAGATACCAATTGGATGATGTCTCTAAATTCCAGTGAAACTTGGGGATGCACACCCGACCCAAAACCTAGGAGTACTCGATGCGGGACATCCTCGAGACAGGTATTGGGAGTACCCAAGTACCCTTGCTACCGCCCAAGTGTCGCCGCACCGCAACCGCACCCGCCATTGCACCACTTGGGTGCTTGGGGACGTTAGGGGTACTTGGGTGCTTCATCCACTCTATTAAGAGGAACATCAACAAACTTACCTCTAAGAGAGTATAGAAGCACGTGTACAAAGAGAGCCCAACAACACGATGGGATGTAGAGCCAAAGGATCCATCTCAAATTGATGAGGACGAGAAACAAATGTAGGGTCAGTTAGTGTTCCTTTAGCGGAACTTGAGCGTGAGGAGTCCAGTAGTTCCGGTGATGAGGACTTTGGCTTGGGGGATGATTAGAGGCCTCCCATCACTACATTTTGTCATTCTGACTCGGTTTTATACACATTTTGATATTGATCATGATTCATATCATGCATGATGCTAATCATTGTAATCATCTTTATGATATAATTGATATCTGATAGAACTAATATAAATCCTATTTGAATTTTTATTTGAATTTTGATTTTTGAATGTTACTATTGGGTATGTACTATGTTACTATGTTGAATGTTCAATGGTTTTGGTTCATGTTACAATTTTGCTATGTTCAAGTATTTCAATTTGGTATGTTATATTGAAACATCATTTCATAACTAGCATTTCAAGTTCTATATGTATAGTATGCAGCACCCCTCCCCCCACCCCCTTGCCCCCCACCACCATCCCCAAATTGAGGCCCTTTTTTTCCCCGTCCTGGTGTCCCGCCGTCCCGACATCCCCCTGCGCCGGTGATACATTGCTAAATTCCAACCTTGTTACTCAATGTATGATGCAACATGTTTTTATGCCATCTCTTAATATAAATCTTTTTTCATATCATGTCCATGATTATTGGCCTATCAGGTATATTATGGTATCAATGAATTCTTTTTGAACATGTAAGTGAGGGAATTATGTCCTTGTTCCTTTGTAACAATTTTTTATAAAAAAATGGTTATATGTTTAAGATTCATATCCTTTCCTTGACTAGGCTCATAACAAGCTCTAGGACATCTATATTTGAAATAAAAAGCTGAATGCTGGACTATCTAATGGCCACAACAAGCTATTCCTCATTTACGAAGCAAAAAATGGGAAACCTTTAACAACAATGCAAAAGAAATTGTACAACAAATCAATTAGTTGTGACATATTGATCTTGAAAGACACAATCAATACCATTGCTTGATACCCTAGCTTCAATGATCTTGAGCATGGGCTTTCCAACACTCACCACTTAATTGACAATTTTGTAGTTCTTTGTGCCTTGGCTGCTCACTCTCAATCTTGCTGAGAAGGAGAGAGGAAGGGTTTTCTAAGACAAAAGAAATGAAATTATCGTAGGTTCCTCTTCACCTCTCCTTTAGTGATGAGTTTAAATTTTCTCATCTTCCTCCACTAAAACAAAGAACCTCAAGTCCAACTCACAAAATGAGGTAATTCAAACTAGACATCAAAACTTGGCCGTTGTGATATGCAAAGGCACTAATGGCCTTTGCCTTGCTTACTTGTGCACAACAACTAAGACCCACCAATCATGATTCTCACAAAGCAAGTGATCATCTTTTGCATTGTTGATTTCTCGTCAATCGAGGATATGTTGTATTGGTTTGAAAGAGCTTGAGGAGTCTAGCAGTTTGAGTGATGAGTTTGGTGTGCACTTTGGGGATGACTGATGATATGAGGCATTGGGCCATTAGCCAATTGTGTTAAAACTAAGATCAGATATTTATATAAGTTTTACGACTGAATATATGAGTATTGTTATTGAATGAATATCACACTAAACTCAGTGATAATATTTTCAAGTTTATATATTTAATCAAAATGCTGTGAATGACTTCATGTCTAATTGAAATGATTCAAGGATACTGTATATATATCACTGAATATACCACTGTTTCGTGCTGCAGATAATATACATGGGACTATGATACTTATGTCGCTGTTGTATTGTCTTTAGCACTGCACGACAGTGCATAAGTATGAGGAGAGCCTTCCATTGTGGAGGTGACTCCACCTTGGTCGGCTCACCACTTTATGTAGATGCGGCAGTAAACTTGATTAATAGACTTAATTTCATATTGCCACCTTAAGTTAACTTCCGGTCGCTTTTAGGTATTATTCTTATATATATATATATATATCTATGAATAATCTTGTTTTATCTGACAAAAGCTATAATCATTAACACTCCCTCTTAGCTAGGGAGGATAAAAAATATTACCTCAAAGTAATATGTGAGTATAGATAATCATTTAAGGTTTATATCATTTTACTGATATTACGAGCAATGGTCTCCAAGTATCAAGTCCATGATACTCACCAAGTACTCAAAGCAATGTTCTCCAAATATCAACTCACAAGATATTCACCAATCGCTCAAAATGATTATCATGAGTAATGGTTTCCAAGTATCAAATCCATGATACTCACCCAAGTACTCAGAGTAATGGTCTCCAAATATCAAGTCCACACCAAGTACTCAATGTGAGTATAGATAATCATTTTATATTTATATCATTTTACTGATATTACGAGTAATGGCCCTCAAGTATCAAGGCCATGGTACTTACCAAGTACTCAGAGCAATGGTCTCCAAGTATCAACTCACAAGATATTCACCTAATTGCTCAAAATGATTATCATGAGTAATGGTCTCCAAGTATCAAATCATGATACTCACCCAAGTACTCAAGATGTCTAGTATTGTATGTGCACTAGTATCACATGTGTGATCCTTACCATATAGACATGATATATTCGTACAATAGATGAATAAGTTATTATGAGATTGTCACCTTATAACAACTTTTACAAGTGGAAATCATTTAGAAGTCGTCACTTCTTAATGATATACACAAGGAACACATGATTATGAAATAACACTCATAACAAAGAATGTTTTATTAGTACAATAGAAGTTACTGAGATAAGTTCTCAGAAATTACAATCATACCAATTTTACCTCTAAAGTGCTCTACCTTTGTCTTTGCTAGAGCCTTGGTGAGAATGTCAGCTGATTGTTCCTCTGTACTGATATACTTCAACTCAATAACGTTCTTTTCCACCATATCTCTAATATAGTGATAAGGTATCTCAATATGCTTGGACCTGTTGTGAAATACTAGGTTTAAGGAGAGCTTTATACAACTCTGATTATCGCAATGAATAATGGTAGGTTTTAGAGATTCTCCAAACAAACCAAAAATAAGTTTTCTCAACCAAACTACTTCACGTGCTCCCGTAGATGCGGCAATGTGCCTTTGTGGAACTTTGAGCAATTGAGGATTGTTTCCTACTAAACCAGGATATCATTGCAGAAAACTGAAAAAACACCCAGAGGTACTTTTTCGATCCATAATGCTTCCGGCCCAATTTGAATCAGAAAAACCATGTAGTTGTAAATCTACATCTTTGTACCTTAGTCCAAGACTTATTGTTCCTCGAAGATACCTTAGTATGTGCTTAGCAGCTACCATATGAATTTGTTTTGGTTCACACATGAACTGATTGACAGCATTAACTGCATAACAAATGTCTGGTCTGGTATTTACTAAGTACATCAGAGACCCAATAATATGCAGGTTTTGAACTTGATGCTTCTTCTTTTAGTTTAAGTAGATTTGCTTCCATGGGAGTGGACATAGGCTTACAATCCATCATTCTAAATCTTTTTAGAATGTCTAAAGTGTATTTTCCTTGATTTAGAAGAATTTCATTAGCATGTTGCCAAACTTCTAAGCCTAGGAAGTAATGTAGTAGCCCTAAATCTTTCATCTCAAATTCAGCGGCAAGATCTTCTTTACACTTACTAATTAGATAATCTTCACCTGTTATTAACAAATCATCTACATAAAGTATCAAAATCAACATATCTCCTTTTACGACTTTAAAGTAGAGGTTCGGGTCTGCATCATTTTTAGAGAAGCCAAGTTTAGATAGATAGTGATCTATTCTTTCATACCATGCTCGAGGTGCTTGCTTAAGTCCGTATAATGCCTTCTTTAGTTTGCAGACATGAGTTTGTTGATTGTGTACTATGAATCCTTTTGGTTGCTCTAGATATACTTCCTCTTTAATCACACCATTTAGAAAGGCCGTCTTTACATCTATCTGATGGATCTTCCAACCGTTGGCAACAACAATGACAATAACTGTTCTTACCGAGGTATATCTTGCAACTGGAGCAAAAGTCTCTTCATAGTCAATGGCTTCCTTTTGGGAGAACCCTTTTGCAACAAATCTTGCCTTGTATTTATCAATACTTCCGTCTGTAGCATGTTTAATTTTGAATAACCACTTGGAGGAGACAACTGATTTATTTTTAAGTCTAGGTACAATATCCCACACATCATTTTGTAAGATAGAATTGTATTCTTCTATGATGGCATCCTTCCAAGTTTGATGTTGAAGAGCTTCTTTTGGGTTAGAGGGTTCTGAGTTTAGAAGCTTACTCATAAGTGCAACATTACTGGAGAATTTATGAGGTCTTTTGTTTTCCCTGATAGTCTCGTCTGGAGCAGCATATTTCTCACCTTCTTCAATAACTTTTCTAGCTCAAAGAGGTCTCTTCTTTCCTACTTCATATTCATTAGAAGCATCTAAAGGTTCATTATTTTCAACTTCTTGATTCTCCCTCTGAATCTCAAGATTTTGATCTTCTAGAGAATCATTATTGTCTTCCTTGGACCTTTTGAGTGCAGTGTCCTCTTCAAATATTACATGTCTACTTAACTCAATATTTCTCTGTCCTAGAATGTAAATTTTGTAGGCTTTGGAATTTTCACTATATCCCACAAAGATTCCTTTCTTTCTTGAAGGTTCTAATTTATTTCTTTTCTCTTTAGGAATGTGAATGTAGATAGGACACCCAAAATTTCTCAAGTGACTGATATTAAGTTTATTACCAGTGAATGCTTCTTCAGGAGTTTTATTTTCAAGATAGGAGTGAGGGCATCTGTTTTGAACATATACAACAGTATTAGACGCTTCAGCCCAAAGATGGGTTTCGAAGTTTTGATCATGCATCATTGCTTTAGCAGATTCTACTATTGTCCTGTGCTTTCTCTCTGCAACCCCATTCTGTTGTGGGTTGTATGGCACAATGAACTCCCTCTTGATCCCAATGTGTTTACAAAAACTTTGAAATATTTCTGAAGTGTATTCTTTATCATTGTCCGTTCTTAATATTTTAATACTCTTACCTGATAGATTTTCCACTAGAACCTTGAACTCTTTGAATTTCAAGAGGATTTCTTCTGACGCTTTACATTTTAGATAATATATCCAGATCTTCCTAGAGTAATCATCTACAAAGATAATAAAATACAAATATCCTCCAATAGAGGGAACAGACATAGGGCCACATAGATCAGAGTGAATAAGTTCTAGAACATTCTTGGTTTTACTTTCACTATGTCGAAAAGTACTTTTAGTATTCTTTCTTAGTGCACAACCTTTACAAGCTCCAATATGATCAGATCTTAGTTTAGGTAGTCCTGTAACCATCTTCTCTAAAGAGGTTAAACCACGGAAATGAAAGTGTCCTAGTATCCTATGCTATAGTTCACTTTCATTTGATGTATGAATTAGGGCTTGATGAGAAAGAGTACACAATTTATAGAGGGTTCCATCTCTAACTCCAATAGTGTGAGCATTCTTTATGTTTGAGTTCTTAGGCCAAGCTAAGATCTTCCCATCCATGAAGGTGATTTTGTGTCCCTTGTCTTCTAGTGTTGAAATGGAAACTAAGTTTCTTCTTATGCCAGGTACAAATAGAACACTAGTGAGTTGTAGAGATATCCCGGATTCAAGATATGGTGCAGGTCCCAATACCCATAACTAGATAGGCAGTATCATTTCCAATCGTAACTTCTTGTTTAGAACATTCTTCTATAGAGTCTAGATGCTCTTTGAATCCAGTGATATGTCGAGAGGCCCCACTATCAACAACTGAGGTGCTGTGATTGTTTGAAACTTGACTTGATAAGGCAGAGTAGAAAACAAGTTTCTCTAAATTCATATTCTCCTGTGTATCATTGACTTGGGCAAAGGAGGCTTGTACCTTATTTCTTTCAGGACACTTTTGAGCAAGGTGACCAAATTTGTCACTTCTGTAACATTGTACTTTTGATAGGTCTCTATGTTTGAATATTGGTTTCTTATTTGATTCATTTCCTCTTTTCCTTTTAAAGTTAGTCTTCTTTTTCCTTTTTGTGTGATTCTGTATTGAGTACTTGGGAGACTTATTTTGAAGTATTTGTATTGATCCCTCTGATTGATAATCGAGACTCTTCTTGAATGCAATCTGATTTTAATCGATCAAATTTAGGAATTTTGGTTCGAGCACTTATTCTTTGAATGAAGGATTCCCATGAAAAGAGTAGTCCATTAAGTGCAATCATTGTTAATTCCTTACTATCAGAACAGTGACCAATTGTGGAGAGTTGATTTCTCAAATCTGTAATTCTCATGAAGTAGGATGTGATGGTTTCTCCTTGTTTCATCTTTATTTGATGAAGTTGACTCTTAAGGGTAAGCGCTCTGCTTGTGTTGTTAATTTCATACATATCTTTTAGTGCATTAAACATCTCATATGCAGTTTCTAATTTTATGATTATAGGCACTATATGATCTTTAACTCCGTCTACTAGCAATTTCATTGCCTTGGTATTGTCCTTATCCCATTTAATTTGTTCATCTTTTTCACTCTGTTCAGTCTTGAGATTTTCCACTATGGGTGATAGATCATGCTCTTTTAATGTGAGCATCATTCGCAATTTCCACGCCACATAGTTTGATGCTCCTTCAAGACGATTTTCTAATCTCATTCCATTCACCATTTTGAATATGGTATTCGACTATATATATATATATATATATATATATATATATATATATATAAGAAGTCTTTATATATAAATCTGATCTGGATCTTTTATTTTAAGCCTGCTTTGATACCATGTTAAAACTAAGATCAGATATTTATATAAGTTTTACAACTGAATATATGAATATTGTCATTGAATGAATATCACACTAAACTCAGTGATAATATCTTCAAGTTTATATATTTAATCAAAATGCTGTGAATGGCTTAATGTCTAATTTAAATGATTCAAGGATACTGTATATATATCACTGAATATACCACTGTTTCGTGCTGCAGACAATATACATGGGACTATGATACTTATTTCGCTGTTGTATTGTCTTTAGCACTGCACGACAGTGTATAAGTATGAGGAGATCCTTCCATTGTGGAGGCATCTCCACGATGGTCGTGACTCCTTATGGAGTCATGCCCATCGTGGAGGTGACTCCATGGTGGTCAGCTCACCACTTTGTGTAGAGGCGGCAGTAAACTTGATTAACAGACTTAATTTCATATTGCCACCTTAAGTTAACTTCCAGTCACTTTAAGGTATTATTCATATATATATGAATAATCTCGTTTTATCCGACAGAAGCTATAATCATTAACAAATTGTATTTGGATTTTGAATCTAATCATCATTTTGAATATAATATAAATATATTTGATGTTCAACATTTTCATTGCTTGGTGTGATATGTTTGAGTATTTTGAAGTTTTATATGTTATTCCTTGTACATTTTTATAACTATAGTCTATTGTTTTATGTACTATATAAATTTGCACCATTGTCTCATTACCATCCTCAAATCTAGGCCCTTGGTCCCTTTGTTTGTTAGACCTATCCTCGCTCCCTAGATATCAAGACTTTCTAGAATGAGTAGCATTATATTTACGTAATGATGGCTGGAAAAATTGAAAGTACAGGTGGAATTGAATTACATACGTTTAAAATAGGAAAAGTTTGATAAATTAAAAGGTGCTAAAAAACTCATAAAATCACAAAAATGCAATTATTATTTCATGACAATTGAAAAATCAAGAAAAAATTGTGGTTTTTTCAGTTACTTGAGCTTAATTTTTTTGGGATTGTGCATGGTTATTTCAAAGTTTGACTTGGTTTGGAACGAGTATTGGCTAGTATTTAAATGAACCAAGCACATGGGTGAGAATTGATAGGGGAAGATTGTTGGGCTATTGGTTCTCATATTTAATGTAAGTTTTTCTTGGTTAATGCTACTATGAAAATATTTTTGTGTTTTGAAGCAGAGTTGGAAACGTATAAGCTTTAGCCCTGAACCCTAGTTGTCATAACCTACTCAATTTCAAACTATTTGGCATGGGAACACTCAAGTGGTTGCATAGTTTCGGGGTAAATATGGGTCTTTATATCGAATATGCAAACTTTGCTCTTGTAATGTCATAAATTGTATATTCTCTACAATTTCATACTATGTTTAGTAACCGTTTTGAAGGATGTTTTTGATTAGGTGCAAACAGGCTCAAGCTGGGTCCAAATTGGCAACATTGGTCTCACCCCCTAGTGCTTTGACCTTTGTGCAACCTACTAGGGTTGGACTAGGGCGTCCAACGCCCTTGTCCTAAGTTGGTTCCAATTTTTAATTTTTAAAAATCAGTGTTGAGTCCCTAGTGGTGGTGTTCCTATGTCGGCTCCTCTCTAGATCATTATAGATGAAATGACATAAGTCACATACAAAAGTGACTCCCTCTCTCATTTGAAGGCTTAATGACACTTCTAATGAATCTTCATATACAATCAAGCACTCTAAGGATCTAGCAATCAAAGTCTATAGAGTTGAGAAATCTGAGGACTATATCAAGCACATTTGAAGTAATGCTCTTTTCTATATGTTATCATGTGATGTAATAACATTTGCAGGATCTTGTGTGGAATCCAACCTAGGGCTTCAAATATAAGGTAATCATTATCGTTTTGACATTTTTGACATAATTATTATTTATTTTCCTTTTCTACCTTAAGGGCACACACTCATTATCACTCATCATAGATGTTGTTGAGATGGGAACACCAACATGGTTTGACTTAGGCAATCCCCGTTACAATCCAAGGTAGGGCTTTAGATCTGAAGATTGCGATTGAGACTACGAATCAGTCGGACAGTGCAGACTGTGATGTAATTTCAGACTTCAAATGGACAAAAAACTCGAAGACCAGGGCACCCCATTCCCCTGCCCTTCCAGTTTCAGCTGAGATTTGAAAGGTGGCAGCCCCAAGACCTCCTGAGTTCGTTCCAGTCACTTTCATCTGCAATCTGCTATCCCGGACTAGAGCACCCAACTCCCTTTTCCGACACAGTTTACTCTAGTTCTTAGTCATAGACTTGACTCAGCATTTCATTTCCATATCTGACATTCTGTTTTGCATTTCTTGTATCTGGTAAACTTGTCATATTTGCTCCTTTTAAACTATCATAAACAAAATAGGTGAGATCTAGGACTATTTGGCTCTCTCTTGAGATCTAAACTCATATCCATTCACACCTATTCTAATTGAAGAGCACACGATTATACTGAGAGGGGGGGGGGGTGAATCAGTATAATAATGATTTTTCAATTTAAAGACTTTTATTCAAAAATAACTTCAAATACTCAAATAAACAATTATGCACATGAACACAATATTTACGTGGAAACCCAATATGGGAGAAAACCACAAAATAATTTGTTTTTATATAAACTTGTTCTTTTACAATGTTTTGTAGGCACCAACCTACTAGAGGCACCAACCTACTAGAGGCTCCAACCCCTATGTTTATGAGCACCGACTCACTGGAAGTTCCAACTCTCACACTTCGCAGGCACCGACCTACTGGAAGCACCAACTCCCCCTGTCTGAATTCTGAGCACCAACTCACTGTATACAAATTTTCTTCCACCTTGACACTGTTGCTTTCTTCAACTGATGATGGATACAATCTGATCTCTTTAAGTCAGCCAATAATTTTACCTTTCCTCTTATCTTCAAAAATATATCTTTATAAATATATATACATAATATATATCAGATTAAAATCTGAATATATATAAACATTTAATTTTTCCTTCTCATTATTCTCTCACTGCTCTTCTGCTTTTCAACTTGCTGACTTACTTCATTTTCAAAATAATAGACTGAATATATATATATTCATATTTTTAAATGAAACATTATGTCTCTTTAGGATTATGCCTTTTCACCTACGAATAGGTGTCTTTTAATAAAATATTATTAACTTTTAAAATAAGTTAATATTTCCCTTTAAAATATTATTAACTTTAATCCTCATTATCGATATACTTCTATAATATTTTTGTGATCAATGGCATCCTTCGATAATTTTTATTTGCCGTTTATTTGAACCTTCAACAATCTACATCTCTGCTGCATAAAGTTTATTCAACATATAATATTAACCTTGCTGTGATTATCGAAAATGATATACATATCTGTTGTATACGTATAAAGCTTAAACTTATTCATATACAAATTCTGATATTTATATATATATATCGCCTCTCTGTTTTTTAGTGTATGCCGTCAATATTGAAACCGCTGTTCTGTATTTGTGATTCGATTTATTCATATCGATGCAAACATATACTTTGAACCTTCGATAATATCAACTGCTGTCTTGTGTATCTGTCTGTATGCATACGTTAATACATGCCATTTTCAACCTTCGATATTATATTTAACATTTGACGTCGCTGATTAATGGTTCGATGTATATATCTGTTGCCTTCGTATGTATGATATATGTCAATGCATATTCTGAAATATACACTGCATATTATTAACGCTATATGTTATTAACCTCCGTTCAACGCCGTTTGCTGTATAATATCTGTCCTGCCTTTGCTTTTATATTTATGCTGTTCATATATTCTGCTATATGTGTTGCTGTTAAAATGTCATATGTATTGCTGTTCATATACATATTTGTTATCACTGTTATATATATCTGTTATCACTGCTGTCTCTGCTTTATATTTGTTCATATATACATATTTGTTATCACTGCTGTCTCTGCTTTATATTTGTTATCACTGTTATTTTCTGTATGTGCTGAATACGTATGAATATTGTTCTAACACTTAATATATGTCTTTAATTATATCACTGTTCTGTTATATATAAAATGAAAACATCTTTTATATATGCTTCTGACTTTGACATCAATGACAATCTTCCATCACTAATGACTTGTGTGAAAAAGGGAGTTTGATTCTAGGTTGATGCACATATTGGCATAGGATCGCTTTTTCTGATTTTCACCATTTCAGCTCTAATGAGGATAAAGTTCCTATTACTTGTCTTTCCAACAATTGCACAATGGGACAGAGGTACTTGCAGATAATATTGGTGAGCAAGCAAACGAGAGCTTGGTGAGACTTGATTATCTTGCAACAAAGCCCCAATCTACAATATCACTTCTTCAATGGAGTATATAGTGCATGCACAAGATTGAATAAATACCGTAAATATTGGGAAGGAAATTTTTGTAGATGTTCACGTGCAAGATTGCGATATTCAAGCTGTGTTGGAATGATATCATGAACTTGCAGAGAGTAGTAAAGGAATATACCATTGCTAAAAATGTCATTCAAAGAAATTGTTTGCATGTAGAAAACAAGAATGATTGAGGTATAGGTAATCACAAATTGAGAAAATAGAAAGAATGATTAAAGCAATGGACAAAGCTTAGTTCTTGAAAATAGTTTGAGTCATAACCAATAATGATAGATCCAAAAGTCATTTATTTTTGTGCATCAAAGGATCCATGGATGTGTAGGCACTACCTTGAAAGACTAATGGATTCAAAGTATTCAAAAAGTGTTAGAGATAGAAAGTTGAGGGCGACACAACCTTCTCAAAGGTCAGGAATTGTGTGGATTTGAGGTGGGAGAAAAAGGTCTTCAAAGTGTTTGGCCTATGATAATACTTTTGAATAATGTGCTCAGGTCAGCCAGAGATGGGAATGAACATGTTTGAGGTATCCAAGAAATGAATCAATTTTGTTGTATTTAGCAAATTCATCAACCTTTATGCTGCTCTAGGTGAAAATGAATATTTGTGGAAGTCTGCAATCAAGACAAAGGGCTTCTTAAAACTTGAGAGATCCAAAACGTTGAGTGGTGGATTGAAAGCTTCAACCTCTCCAAGTGGCACCACTGATCATTCTTGGATGGAAGCATAAGCAGTTAGTTGAAGAGGAAAGGGTATCATGTGTGATAGTCCCACATTCCTTGAGCAATAAAAAATATATAGCTCAAAATAATCCTTCGTTGGTAAATAAAATGACCTAAGTAATACTTGTTCCAGAGTTCATTGGTGATTTACTGTTTAATGGTGATCACTTCATAATTTACTATCTATTGACAAACTTTTATAGTGGTCAGATTCTTGTTGCTGTCAACAAGCGGTAGAGGAGCACTAGTAAGTTAATTTGGATCATTGGAGAGCCATGCCATAGAATAGTGTCTTCTCACAAACTTTCATCAACTGATGGTGAATGGAGTCACTAATTATGGCGCTCATCTGAATTTTTGACACTCCTCGAAAACCTGCTTGTTGTATCAACATGCCTGATATTGGTATCATGAACTTCTTCAATTTCGCAGTTCATATGATATGTTTTCTCGTTCAATATTTTAATCATTGTAATAGTGACATTTTAATGCAAAGCAAAATGATCATCTCAGGGTAGTAAATTTTTGGCTTTATTTTGATATGATACTTATCATTTACATTAATATTTCAATAAACTTTACATTTATGACTTGCCTTCAAAATTACTTTTGTAGTGGTCCTTTGCCTGCAAGAAGAGTCTGACCACCATGAAAGGCTGATAATTGTAGTTACCAAGTGACTGCTGCTGGACTATAAATGATAAATCACTAATGAGCTGCTGCCTCTACAAAGCGCCAAAGGAAGCTGTTACTGGTTGGTGATTGTGCAAGGAGTCCATAGATCATGTCTTACCTAAGACACTTATTTTTAATTCATATCCTTTGAATGCTATATGTGTGTGGGACAAATAGACATATTATATCTGCCTCCTCCATCTTCTTTTGCCACCACCCAAGAATGGTTGATCGTGTTGCAAGAAGATGTTGCACCTTTCAATCCACCACTCAACCGTTTTTGACCTCTAAAGTTTTGAGAAGGCCTCTATCTTGATTTCAAACCTCCCAAAGATTCATTTTCACCCAATGTGGCTTGAAGGTTAAAGAATTTCTTGCATAGAACAATCTTGGCTCACTTCTTTGATACCTCAAATATTTTCACCACCACCTCTGGATGATTTGAGGATGTGGTTTGGGAGTATTCTTGTAGGCTAAGCACTTTAAAGGCCTTCTGCTTTGGCATTGAATTCATGCAGCTGCTGCCCTTTGAGAAGGTTGCGTCACCTTCAACTTTGTATTGATTTGAGTCTCTCAGGATAGTGATAACAGCTTCGTGCATTCTCAGATGTATGTAAAAGCAAATAGTGATTGGAAGCTGCCACTGTTGGTTACAGCTCCGAATAACTATGAGAACTTTGCTTTGCCCATCACTCTAACCATTCAATCTATCTACTTAGTCCACCATTACATGTTCTGTTGGAAAGTTAAGGTGTTGAGCGGGGGGTGGGGGGGGGTGCACGGGGTGAATCAGTACCTTATATAACTTCAATAATTGTTTTATCCTTTTTGCTTTGCATGCATAAACTTAACAATCACGCAGAAACCTTTGGTTAGAGGAAAAAACTGCGGTGGGAATGACACCCACAATCCTTCATTATTGCAACATAAAGGTTGCTCGGTTAGAGCATACAAAAGTATCACTTCTAGTGATTTACCCTATTAGGAGTAATACAAAAACAAGACCTGCTAAAGTCTACCTAGTAAAAGGATTTTGCAACACTCATTAAGTGTGCACTCTGTTAAGAGATTTATAATAGAAAAAGGCTTGTATAAGCCTACCCTAAATGTGGGATTTGAGAATACAAAAACAACAATGTAATCCTGTAATAACTGATCTGTTATAATGCATCTACGTATATGCTAAATCAGATCCTTTGTGCTCTTTGTAGTATCATCACCTTTCTCTGATTGATTTCACCAAAATCATCCACTTCTTCTGTTCGGTAGCCTTATCTGCTTTATCTTTGTTTTGTGCTTTCTGCTTCACTCTCTCCTCTATATTCATCTTTTCACGATCCATCCTCATATATAGTAATCCTATAGCTTCCTAATTACTTGACCTAATTAGGGTTTGGATCCTTCTAGAAAGCTCGGACAAATAGATTTGCGATCCATATTCATGTCCACTTTTCAAGAAATATTTACTTCATTTTTATTGGTCCAATCTTTGCCTTGGGATCAATTACAATCATGTTTCATTCCCAATAAATCTTACCTAACATTTTTCTTGATTTTCGTAAACCGTTTTCTTGCTCAATAGAATCTAATCAAACTTTTATGTTCATCCTGTGTCTCTCGGTAATCTTTACTAATCTACTCGGTTAGCATGTTTTTCCTGCTCGGTAATACTCTTACTCTGTTAACATACATACTCAGAACTCTTCCTTTGCTCGGTAACCATTGTTTGCTTGGTTAACTATATTTGTTCGGTGTCCATTTTGCTCAGTATACACACTGTTAGATAATTGCTTTGCTTTGTGCTCGATAATTGTTCTACCTTGTCTTTACCGACTAACTTGCTCTTCACCGACCTAATTCTTCACTCACTATAACTCATCTTTTCTTCACTAATGACAACACTTAATGAATTTAGGAGTAACATTCTCCCCCTTTGGCATTAGTGACAAAAACTTTCTTAACTTAGTCAAAACTTGATATCTCTAGTCTATGATAACTACCCCTCAACATATACTTCTCCTATCTTCCTTATTTCTCCCATATATATACACAGTTAACTTTATCTATCTACTATCTTCACTATCTATCTACTATCCCCCTTTTTTGACAATAATGCCAAAAACAAAAATGTAATGTACAATGAATACTCACAGTTTATCAAACAATTCTTTATAAGATGACTTAGCACTGTAATATGTATTCTTCCATGTGACCTTTCGTGCCTCAAGTGCTAAAAGTTATGTGTGTAGCTGTGATGAAAGATCTTCCATATGATCCATGACTGACATTTCAGGTGTGGCAATGAGTTCCTTGGCTTTCTTGATATTCACCTGAATTACCTCCAAATGAGGAATGATTTGTGCTTGGAGTTCAAGCACTTCTCTTCTAATCTTCTCCTCTTTCTTCCTCAAATCCAGTTGTAAACTCATAAAATTCTTAATCTTTGAATAATGAGCTTGGAATGTCTAAGGGTCATCAATCAACTTATCTGCACTATCCTTTAGCTCTTCATCTATCTTTTTCTGTTGATCTAGAATATTTTGTGTAAAATGGAAAACATTGCATAACTATTGGATTAACTTGATTATTACCTTTGTGGTGTTTTCCAACTCAATAGCAATGATAGAAAGTGCAACTTTCTGTTCAACAATCTTTTGCATGAGTTTTTCCACTAACCGTTGTTCAGCCTTTGTTCGGTTATCTTCATCATTCTTTCTTCAGCATCAACATCTAATTCATTGCCTTGATTTACAAGTGAGGCCAATTGATCAATAATAGGTGCATTCTCATTGAGTTGAGTCTCAGGTGCAATCTGCAATAAGATGTCTTTCACATCTGATAATACTTGTTGTTGTTTCCTTCCTTGTTTAAGCTTATCCCGTGCTACTTTTCTCTTTAGCAATTCACCATATATCATCATTTTATCAGGATTCAGTTTGGTTGGATCACAAATTGGGATCACTATCTCTTCATCCAATGATATCTTGTCCTTTCTACTAATTGTCTTCTTATTATGGGAACTAAGTACATTTCCGCTAGGTGAAATATTTGGAGGCAATGGAGCTTCGGTATGCTGTTTAGTGGGTTCTTGCTCCTTTTCTTTCTCTCCTTCCTTTTCAGTACCCTTTTCTTCTCCTTGTTCCTATGCATCTGATTTCATGCCTATAACAGAAGTATCTGCTATCTCTGCAGTAGTAGTCTCTTTGACTGTGGGTTCATCACCCTTATTTGTTTCCTTTTGCTGCTCAGGTTCTTTAGTTGTTTCCTCAGTATCCTTGGAAACATTTGTATCAATAGTAGCTTTTGTGTCAAGTGTTACCTCAGTATGTGTTATAACACTAGGTGTAGGAGCTGGATAATCATGCACTTGTTGCAAAATAACTGCATCCTTCATGAGTTGTGCTATAGCAGGCTCGGTAGATGATGTATTTTCGAGGGGTTCCTCGGTAGTGTCCATGACATCTTGATCTTTATTTATAGTTTCATCGGGAACTTGTTCAATGATGTCTTCTATTACAACTTCTTCTACATTGCTGTCCATGTGAGGAATATCATCAATTACTTTATTTACAGTGTCCTTGGGGTCTTCTTCCAGGTTCTCCACTTGTGTACCTGTAGGCAGCTTGGTATCTGAAATGTACACTTTGTCAAGTTCATCCAATTGAAATATCTTTCTCCATTTTGTGTTGCTTTCTTCTTCCACTTCTTGTGTCCTGCCCGCCAAGATGCTCAATGATTGCTTTTTAATCATAAATCTCTTGTAATTTATTAGGGCTTCATCAATTTTTTGCACTGTTAGTGTTGGAACTAATAAGACAAGTGATCTCTCCCTTATTTTTCTTTCAGAGACTAGTGCATATCTCCATCTTGCACTTATTCTATCATATAACTCTTTAGGTAGTTTCTCTGCAAGTTCCATAGGTACAATTCTAAATATATACATTGCATCAATAGTTGCTTCCTCAATTTTCAACTTGTCTTCATCATTCAACTTATGAAACTTTAATATATGCATGGAACCAAAGCTTCCAGATGCTCTCAAGGCTTCAACATGCTCACCAATTGTTTTCGGTTCAAAGTTCTTAACAACTCTGAATTGACTATTGTCATCTGATTCTGTCCTTTCACTATCCTCATTCTTTTGTTTCTTCATTGATTTGGGTGCTGATTGTTGTGTGTACTTCCTCTTTTGATAGGTTTTAGTTTTGGGTTGTTTCTCCTCAAGTACAATAGTTTGATCTCTACCTCTCTTTGTAGGCAGTGTGGAAGTTGATGTAGCTTTAGTCCTTGACCTAGTAGCCTTCGGATTGACGTTTTCCTCTGCTAGGGCCTTCCTACCCCTTTTAGGTTTTGACTTTTCTACTTCTATTTCTTCTTCCTCAACTTCTTCTCCCTCAATTTCTTCATCAATCGCTTATCCTTTCCTTCACCGAATTGTTCCTCTAATGTGTTTAACATTTTCTTTGATTTCTTTTGTATTTTGGGACCTAGGATTTCAAGCCTTGTCCTCTTCTTAGCTTCTTCAAATGTTCCAAATCATTTGGTTGTCTTGTCTAATGGTTGTTTCAACAAAGTTTCAATAGCCAGTGTAGCTCAGTCAATATCAATCTCATAATCCATTGGTTTCAGCCATGAAGTTCTCAGTTCTACAACTTTAATTAGACATTTGTCGATATTAGCTAGGAAACAAATTGTATCTTTGTAGTTCTTGATTAGCTGTGGGGGGAATCCTATATCTTTGGTGCATTTTGGCCTTGAATTGTTCAAAACACCCACTCATCACTTTATCAAAGTTCTCACCCAAACTATTGATGTAATCACTAATCTGATAAATAATAGGCCTATTTGTATTCTAGTTCACATCACCAATTGTAAGAAAAAAAATTTGTAAGTAGAAGAAAATACATACCAATAATGATCCATATTTTAGTGTATTTGACTTGGCAACTCGAATAGTATGCATGTTATCTTCCAATTGCTTCAGAAGTATCTTGGCAAGGTCAACTTCGAAACCTTTCTTCACAATTTTATATGCTAAGTCAATGACTCCACACAGTACACTATTCGATCTACTAGATTGATAGATTCTGTATGCAATAACACATGTAGCAAACTTAGTTTCTGCATGATTGATTGTAGACGCTCGGAGACCTCGACCATCCCATGTCGCTCCGGTACGCTTCTCTATTTTTGCCTTCGGTGCCGCTCTTACTGCTTTTGCTTTCTAGGCAATTGGGTAACCAGTAACCATGGGCATTACATCCTTGTAATCTTAATTGGACCTTCGAGCCACATTGATTGTTTGTGCACTCGGCTAAGAATAATTCTTATCCATTCATCTTTGAAAACCTTCGGGAAATAGAGGGCATGTATCAAACCCTTCGTTTCCAAATGTTTGTGCTCATCTTTCAATTGTCCATCCACACATAATGCCTTGTATGCATCTTGAATTTCGTTCTCACATATCTCACCAATTTTACAGTGAATGTAAGATCTAATAGCTCGAACCAGTAAAACCCTCAGAGGCAATGATGAAAGCGCTTTGGTCTCATCAGTCTTTGTAGCAATTTCAGGATATAACTTGTAATTCGACTCTTCATAGTCTGTGTTCTTTATTAGAATAGGTTTTGCAGCCTTGGGTGCCTTGGATTGTGTTGCACTAGATGCCATTTCGAGTTGATTGTCTAGGGCTTCGTCAAGTAATAGTTAAACGGCTCGGGCTTACTCAAATTCTTTCTCCAGATTACTCAAATAGCTCAAACTACTAATAGATTCACTTGTTTCAGCTCAAAATCCAAATGCTCATTCAAATCGCTCAAGTGCTCTTCAATGCTCTTTGAATGCAGTGTATCAAATGAAGTGTCTGTCCTATTTATAATGAAAAGGGCATTTAGGGCTCGGTAATGTGCAATAAATGCTTTTTCACCGACCAATCGACTAATAGTCATACCAACCACCAATCTTCGCTTGGATACTCAATACTTGTCTATTGACCATCCAACTTATTCGGTTATGCTTACCGACCATACTAACTTTCACAATTATAAGAGTTAGCCTATTACATCTTGCCATATGCTGATTTGGATATTAATTCACAATTGTGAGGAATTGATGTATGATAAAACAATTTCAAAAATAGTTCCCATACCTACCTGTATGGTTTAGTTTGTAGTTGTGGAGTCATCCGATCCAGAGGATGAGGTGTCACCGACTGATCCAACTGATGTTCCACTATCTTCAGTCTTTCTTTTCCATATTATGTTCATCTGATTACGCATTTCATCAACATTTATTGTACCTTTTCCTTTAGATTCTTCATCATTGGGTGCATACTTTTGGTACCTACAGTCTTTGCTCAAGTGACCGACCTTGTGACAATGAGAACATGCCATGCTAGAAGTCTTCCAAGTACTAGTATTTCCTCCCATGTGCAATCTTCTACAATTTGCTGCAATATGACCATATCTTCCACAAGCTGTACAAGTAATCCTTGTGTTGTAATCCCAGTTGATAGTATTCACTTGTCTATTCGGTATCCAGTTATACTTCTTCTGTGATCTGCAATCTTGTGATTTGTGTCCATACTTATTGCATGTGTAGCAGTAACCATCAAATTTTTGTTGCCTTGGAGTCATGTCAAATTTGGATCTATACTCAAATGCTTTATGACCACACTTATTGCAGTTATAACAGTATCCATCAAATTTAGAAGCAGTAAATGGCTTACCGACCTTGCTCCTGCATACATTTGTTGTGTGGCTCGGTTTTCCGCAGTGATAGCATGTTGGTTTCTTATGTTTTGGAGTTGTATACACATTTCTCTGCTCTGCTTGCTTAGATGATTCTCCTTTCTCCGTTGTAGAGTCCTCAGTAAAGCCTAATCCACTGATATCTCTCGGTCGTCTCTGATATCTCAACTGTTCATTTAGTTTTCTTATACTTTCCTTAGATCTCTTCAGTCTTTCATTGATTTCTTTTTCAGTTTTCAGCTCATTCTTCAAATGTTTGTTTTCTGATCTTAGTTCAACATTCTCTTCCACCTTCCTTTTAATCTCATGATTAACAACGAGTAACTAATCTATCATATTATAGTGATTTTGTGTCAACCTTTGTATTTCCACATTTTTCTCATCCAGTCTTGCACTCATTTGCCTTTTCTCATCTCTTATCATTCTCTTATCATCTTCAACTTTTCTCTTTTGTTCCAGGACTTCACACATTCTTACCAATTGAACTTCTTGTTCCCTCTTCAATGATTTTACCTGCTCGGTTAGGATTTTGTTTTTTTCAATCAAATCTGATATAACAACTTCTAATTCATCAGACAAGCTACCCTCTGATTGTTCTTCAAGTTCTTCAACCTGATCTTGGGTATCTTTCAGTTGATGGGCTAACTCCTTTCTTTTGCTTAGTGAATGCTTCAACTTCCTTCTCAGTTCATCAATCTGATCTTCTGCAAGTTTCAGTTCTATGTTCAAATTCTTAATCACCTTTTCATACCTATAGCTTTCCATTTCTTCGGATCTTTCCTCTTAAGTGGTTAAACTTCTAAATAAGAGACCCAACTCTAATACTAATTTTTGGAAAGTTAAGGTACTGAGATGGGGGTGGGGGGGCGGGTGTATAAAGTGCCTTATAAAACTTAACAACTTATTTGCTGAATGAAAGTAAAATAAAGTAAACTCTTTCAACCATAAACACATAACACATGATTTTGGTCACGCAAAAACCCTTGGTTAGAGGGAAAAACTGCGGTAGGGATGACACCCACAATCATTCACTACTGTAGCATAAAGATTGCTCGGTTATAGCATACAAAAGTATCACTTCTGGTTATTTACCCAGTTAGGAGTAATACAAAAACAAGACCTGCTAAATTTTACTTAGTAAACGGATTTTGCAACACTCATTAAGTGTGCACTCTGTTAAGAGATTTACAATATAAAAAGGCTTGTTAAGGCCTACCCAATATGTGGGATTTGAGAATACAAAAACAACAATGTATTCTTGTAATAACTGATCTGTAATAATGCATCTACCTGTATGCTAAATCAAATCCTTTGTGCTCTCTGCAGTATCATCACCTTTCTTTGATTGATTTCATCAAAATCATCCACTTCTTCTGCTCAGTAGCCTTATTTGCTTTATCTTTGTTGTGTGCTTTTTGCTTCACTCTCTCCTCTATATTCATCTTTTCACGATCCGTCCTCATATATAGTAATCATGTAGCTTCCTAATTACTTGACCTAATTAGGGTTTGGATCCTTCTAGAAAGCTCAGACAAATAGATCTGCGATCCATATTCATTTCCACTTTTCAAGAAATATTTACTTCATTTTCATTGGTCCAATCTTTGCCTTGTGATCAATTACAATCATGTTTCATTCCCAATAAATCTTACCTAACGTTTTCTTCGATCTTCGTAAACCGTTTTCTTGCTCATTAGAATCTAATCGAACTTTTATGTTCATCCTGTGTCTCTTGGTAATCTTTATTGATCTACTTGGTTATCATGCTGTTCCTGCTCTGTAATTCCTGCTCAGTAATACTCTTACTCAGTTAACATATATACTCGGTACTCTTCCTTTCCTTGGTAACCATTGTTTGCTCGGTTAACTATATTTTTTTGGTGTCCATTTTGCTCGGTATGCACACTGTTAGATAATTGCTTTGCTTTGTGCTCAGTAATTGTTCTGCATTGTCTTTACTGACTGACTTGCTCTTCACCAACCTGATTCTTCACTCACCATAACTCATCTTTTCTTCACTAATGACAACACTTAATGAATTTAGGAGTAACATGTACTTCAGTTGCTGCAGATTTCTGAATGCAAACAATTTCTTCAAATGCTTTATTTGGAAACACTTTATTCCTTCATGGCTGCCTTGAATTTCATGACCTTCCAATGCAGCTTGAATGTGGCAATCCAGCTTGTGATCTGCAGAATTTTCCTTACCAGCAGCTATGATATCCTTGCATCCCTGCACAGTCAGTATGTACAATGGGATTTGACATTGGCACATGCTGAGCTTATTAATGTGGCTGTACAACCTGGACGCATGTCACGTTTCAAGAAGCAATGGCCTAGGTTTCAGGAATGTATAGTGTTTCTCTTTGAGTGGTGCTTCATGACATTGTGGTTAGATTTTACTTTTAAACAATGTCTGTAGTGATTAGGTTGTTTTGTATTCGTTTGTTCACTGTGAATTGTGGGTTATTGTTAAAGCTACTTCTTTGAATGCATGAAGTGCTCCTCATCAGATGCATCTGATTCTGAACTCAGGCTGAGTAGTAATATTTCTGGAATGTCAGAACTATCACAGCCTTGTTTATTACATAGTTTCTCATCACCTTTGTTGATAGTTTTCTTAAATGAAATTTATCTTAATATAGATTAAGGCACATTCCACAGAAGTTGATGTTGTAAATTTTGGACTCAGTTGGGACAGGTAGAAAGTTTCCTTGTTTCCAGAGTTTCTTGGCAATTTGGGAATGGTTAGGGTGATAACAGGATCTGGGTTCTGTAACAAATTCTTGATAATGGATATACAGGTGGGATAAACTAGTGGGTTTACTGATGTAGACCCCTTGAGGCTCTGTGGTATATGTATTTGAGCGAGTATCTGAAGACCGGGTCTGAAAATTGCATTTTTCCATATAAATCTGGGTTTGTTTTGTTCACAATCTGATCCAAGGTTTTATTGCAGATCTTTGCCATCATTCCTTACATCATTTAAAGCTAATTGCAGGTCCGCTTGAGGCTCTGTAGTATATGTATTGAAACTATTGTTTATTTGGGAATAGAGCATCAAATAAGTACTTATGTATGGCATAGCTATATATAGAAACTATAATTTATAAATCTAGCTGTGTATAATGTGGTGGCTGTGATTGGGTGCATAATTATGCCCAGGGAACACATGCAGGTTGTTGGATTCATGTAAATGAACTTAATAATAGACAAGAATCATAATGAGAAGACAATTGTCCAATTGAACTGGAAATGAATAGGGAACAAATACTGTAACAGAAATTACCAGGGAGTAAAATACAAGAACAGAGAACAGATGATGTAGAAAAAAGCTGAATCCTGTCTGTAGAATGCCCTTTCAGTATGCTCTAGGAGATGTATATGGGAATTTCGTGTAGAGATTCGAAGAACTAATGTAACACATTAATTCAAAGTGTCATTGAATGCATGTCTCATTCAAGGATGATAGATATCTTCAATGACATAACATGTAGCAACCAATCTGTTGGCTATACATCTCCTTATGTTGTTGTGGTTGACACTACAAGGGAACAAAAATGAGTATTATTCTTGTCCTCTTTTCAGGTTATTACATTTAGATGTTAAACGTAATATTTATTTTCATCATGTTCATAATGTTTTCAAACCTGTGAATAAGTTGTATAGCTCTGTGAACAGTGCCCCTTGGAAGTTGAGCCCTGTGAATTTCAAGCAGTTGAGTATGAACTTAATTAAGTGCTAGTTTCTGGATTCAATTGTGTATTCCTGTTTTCCATCAACATTTCGGATCATACTACATGATCCATCATCAGGATGCTAGAGGGAAAAGAGACATGATCCATCATGATTTCATGTCTCTTTTCTCTCTAGCATCCTGATGATGGATCATGTAGTATGATCCGAAACGTTGATGGAAAAAAGGAATACACAATTGAATCCAGAAACTAGCACTTAATATTATGGATTGTGGAAATCTAATGGATCTGATGAACTTAATTGTTTGTAGAAAATACTAATAGGGATCTGGACTTCAAAAGAAGAGTGGAGGGTTACTGCTTGAACACACAACAATTCTCTTATCAACATAAATCCATTAATACAAATTTTGGTATCAGATAAAAAGAGCCGCTTCTGCAATCCCGAGATAATATGAGCACAGTGAAACCTCAAAAACAATTGAGGGATAACGTAAATCAGTGGTCTTGGTTTGTACTGAGGCTACATAGATTCATTAGCAAATGGCGAGCCACGTACAGGTACACATCCTCTGGTGCAAACTCCCAAAACCATGGTACATGGGTACAAGCTAAGTCACAGGGTTCGCTGAATTTCGGCCATGAGGTTCAGAATTCGGCGAACTTCAAAACATTATAAAAAATTCGTAGAAATTCGCCTAATGTTCATACGGATATGTGGAATTGTTTTTTAAAAATGTTTTTAAGGTTTTCGGCATTTTTTTTCCCTGCACGAAGAGGTTTTCCCCGCATTTTCTGGGTGCTAATCGTGTTTTCTCCTTTCGGGTGGGAAATATGGAAATTAGATCAAGTGGCGTCAAACAAAGGGATCACATGTGCCGTGTAATATGCAAAGTGCTGTGTATTTGCAGAGTGCGATGTTGTCAAGTGTCATGCTTCAAATAATATTTGACGAATAATATTTGGTCTTTGTTCAGCCGTGTATAGTAGTTTTTTAATTATTAATGTTATAATAGTAATACTATGTATTGATATTGTGTTTTTATACATTTAGATAATATTATTTTATATGTTAATATTATTTTTGATGTTATTTAAATATAGTTGATATCATTTATTAATAGAAATATACTTCTATATAAAATTACATATTTATATTGTTAAAAATATTATTTATATACTTTAATATGATTTCTTTATATTACGTTTTATATATTATAAATATTATCTATACATAATAAATTGTTTATATTTGTTCATTTGAGGAAAATAATAAAAAAGTCGTATCAATTTATTCAAAGTTAGCTAATTTTCAATGATATACATATATTATTTATATTTAAAAAAATCAAATTTATATGAAGCGAATTTAATGGCGAATTTTTTTCAAACTTTTTGTCCTCGTCGAACTTCATCCGAATTTTATTGTTACCGAACTCAAACTCGAACTCAAACCTTGTGACTTAGGGTACAAGCGTACAAAACTTGGGTATGCTATATAATATCAAAACTAAATCAACGAACCGCTAAACCTAAAAAATAAAAATAAGATCATGAATATAGAAGTTCAGAGCATGAGATAAGCATGAAACTTAGTAAAGGTCAAATAAAAAATTTGTAGTCAGAATTTGTTGCATCTAAATTAGAGAGATCCTTGTCCATCTCATCGTCATGCAGCAATATGGTGGGTAATCTGGATTCTAAGCTCATTTTTATCCCTGCTGCTATGCTACAAAAGGAGATGTAAATGAGTGAGTTAAGAGAGTAAACTTTGTATGTTTTTGTTTTACTTTTAATGTTTTTTAAATGCATTGACCTTGTTTTGGGGTTTTTCTAAAGATGTTTGAAGGGTGTAGGCAAAAAATTAAGGAGCTTACCTGTTTTTAAAAAGGGTTAAGTTTGCATTTGCACCCACGCCCACATCCACGCAGTGCAGGTGTGCCCTAAAAAAGGTTGGATATGCACATTCGGATGATACCGCACCCTACAAAGGGTTGAAAATGCACATTTGGACAATTATTTTGGGGTTTTTTAAAAGATTTTGAAGGCTGTAGGCAAAAAATTAAGGTGCACCTGTTGCAAAATGGGTTAAGTTTGCGTTTGCATCTGCGTGGTGTCAGTATGCCATAAAAGGGTTGGGTATGTGCATTTACTGGACGCACACTCTAAAAAGGGTTGAATATGCACACTTCGACAACCCTAGTTTGTCCTTTCTGAAGTGACAGTTATCTCTTTATGTTTGTTTTTCTACTTAAATCGTAGATGCATTTTATTGAATGATGTGACTTATATGTGATGTTCACAAGAGTAAACAAGGTAGTTCATCAATAAGTACTTAAGATTCCAGCATATGAGATAAAGAGATAAAGTAGCTATAGACCACATGAACCTACATCTGATATATTTTGCCGATGATTGGTACTTGCATTGTTTTTACTCTCATGGTGGTGTTCTCTGTTGGGCCCTTGCATTGATTTTACTCCCATGGTGATGGTCTCTGTTGAGCCCATCTACTGCTTCCTTCCATGCCATGGTTGACCTAGAGTCTTAATTGTTTTACTTTTATTTTGTTGTTTGGGTACTCACCTGTGCAATTTTTTAATTTTTTAGTTATCGTCTTATGTATAGTTGATTGGTTGTCTTTTGCCTTTTCCTCAAGAAATACCAATTGGCGAAAATTAGGGGCAAAGTTATAATTGCATAATTGTTGGATCCCAGACTTTCACTTGAGCAGTATTTTTAAGTGTCTATATGGATTATCAAATTTTTATTTATAGCAACATGGTTTAATAGATAGTGCCTTTAAAGTCGGCTGATATTGCTTTGATAAAAAAAATTATTCAATTTGGAATTCTTCCAAAGACCTTATTGAATATTAATTTGCCATGAGCCTTTATTGGTATCTTGGTGTAACTTTGTTAATAAGATGGAAGGTGCATTTTTGTGGTTAATCTTCGTGAAGTCCTAATAGAATCATTTAGGCTTTACCCAATTTCAATAGATTCTTAAAATTATTTCTAACAGAATGATTGGGGAAAATTTGTAACTACACAGTTGGTAAGAATATCGCATTAATGATGACTTATTTTGAACATTTCCCATGATAATTGTTCTCTTTCTAAATTTTTATGTTTAATTTATACTTTTGTGGTTTATTTTTCTGTGATAGATGGTAAATTTTCTAACTGACAGAAACGTGTATTGATTTAGGGAGCAACAATTGTAGATCAGTCTGTTAACATCTTGCCTGTCGAACATTACTCTCCACATGCAGAGGCTTATGATAATCAACCACCACCTTATGTGGTAGGTTCTCTCAGAAAGCTACATACTGAATTAGAATGTTTCAATGCAAAAATGCTTGAGATTCTATTATCTCTTTTACTGATTTTTTCTTTTGTAGATCATATTGAAGTTTGCTTTTGCATGGTTGACATGTGTTTGTAGCCAAAGGAAGGAACTCCTATGACTGGAGGTGGTGGTGCTGTGAATAAGGCTCAGGATGTTGTGACAACCATGCTTGCAAAAGGGTTTGTTCTTGGAAAGGATGCTATGGGCAAAGCCAAGGTATTTGATGACAAGCATCGTTTGACAGCAAATGCATCTGCTAAGGTAACATCATTGGACAAGAAAATTGGTTTCACTGAAAAGTTCAGCGCTGGCTCTGCTGTTGTAAATGAGAAAGTAAGGTCAGTGGATCAAAAATTTCAAGTATCAGAGAAAACCAAATCAGCATTTGCAGCAGCAGAACAGAAAGTTAATAGTGCAGGTTCTGCTCTTATGAAGAACAAGTATGTCTTTACTGGAGCATCATGGGTGACTGGTGCATTCAGTAGGGTCGCAAAGGCTGCTGAAGATGTTGGTACTAAAACTAAAGAGAAGGTTCAGATGGTTGAAGGACAAAAGAATGATGAAAATCCTGCATCAAGGGGAGATCTTTCCCATGATTTTGCACAAGTTCATCTAAATGAACCTGCAAATGCATATGAGCCACTTAGCTCAGCTAGAAACTCAGCAAATTATTCTAGCTTACCACGATATGATAGTGGGTCATTTTCTTCTCACAATACTTCTACACAGGCATCTGGGGAACCAACCAAACCACCACCTGCTCAGGGTCTGATTCTCTAGTCAGTCATGATGGACATTGTATTTTCTGTATCTTCTGAAATTATTGAGTTGGGTTCTGTCACTTGAAGCTAAGTAAATTTTCTGTACTGTAGATAATCTAAACATTGAACCTTTGATACCATTGTTATTATGCATTTTATTTGATTGGCAATCCTGCATTGTTTATTCCAGTTTACTATTCAAAATTATTCAATCATTTGGTGCCAGCCACTGGTGTTTCGTAATTATCCTATAAAATGAACAACCTGAAGCTATATTTAGTGTAATAATGAAATTGATAGCTTGTAACTCGAAGGTGCAATATTGCACTGGAATGTGAAAGCACATATTTTGGTACAATTGGCTTATGAAAAAAATCTAAATTCTCATCCACTTATGTTTCAGAATTTCCTTGAAAATGGATAACCTGAGGCTAGATTTAGTGTAATAGTGATTTTGATAGCTTTCAATTAGAAGTTGCGATATTGTGAAGCATATTTTTTATATTTCTGGTGTATGAAAATCTAATTCTTATCATCCAAGCAACAGTTTCTTTGTACATTTTTTTTAATGTTCCAAGGAAAACAGTATGTACAGGAATTTAAAAGCACATATTATGATATTGATTAATAAAAAGACTTTTAAGTTTTATTATCAAAGCAGCTTCATTGTATATTTGTTTTTCATGTTCGAAAGAAAATAGTGTAGAGTTAATGTGTAAGAACACCTCAACTGGGTCCCTTTTCAAATTATTTCTCATATATGATAGTGCAGTGTAGATAATGTTAAGCTTTTATGACACTCTAGATAATGTATGCTGATATGAGTATGGCAGTAACGTTGCTATCTGCTCAACTTTCTTTGACTTGTCTGGGTTAATAACTAAGAAAAGCAATTAGAACTAGCTTTAGCAAGCCAGACTTTTTTCTGCAGAAGAGGAGGAAAAAGGATTACCAGCTTTTTGACAGTCCTTTGTGAGGTTTTTTAATAATGTGAAAGAGTCATTTAAGTGTTTTGCCTCAAATTTCCTGTGTAGCAGACCTTGATCCTTAGCAATGCTTTCTTCAGGCTTTTAGCCGGGGAAGCCATTTCCAAGGATTTTTTGTTTGTTGTATTGTTTATGATAGTGATGTGGGTATCTAATCATTACTGTGAAGCCATCACTTTAAGATATTTGGGAGTTCTATTGCTGTTTTCTAATTCATTTTTTATTATATTTATGTCTCTCGACATGTTAACTTTTGTGATGTCTTGCTTGGCTCTAAGAACTTGTTTTGCAAGTCAAGTTTTTTAACTTTGATATGGATAGATTAATGGGAATTTCTTACAGACGTTATAATGTAGGCTAGATCTCTAAGATTAATTTGACTATAATTGGTTACTGATACCCATAGTTGATGTGAAAGGGATAGAGACTAAAGTGTAAACAATATAACTTCTAATACTCTAGATAGAGCTGCTATGGTTGGATGACATAGCATAAGCACTGTAGATAGGAATATGACCAGATGGAAGAATTGGGACACTCCCTTTGAAAAGTAGATTATATTATCAGTTATCATACAAATGTTTACATTAGATGGTAGATTAAGTTGTTTTATGCCATGAGAAATTATATAACAGTTGTTATGTTGGTTGTACTTGTATACATTACTGGCAGATGAAGGTATATTATGGTTATTCTGTGGCAGGAACTCTTACAATTATGTTTTAAGTACACAATTTTATTTAGAGATTATAGAAGTCTGACATGCTGATTGTTGCAATGTATTTTATCTTAAAACCACCAGTCTGATTGTTGAAGTGTGAGTATTGTATCTTAAAATCACCAGTGTTATTATCGAAGAGCCATTTCCATTATATGTCACATTACTGGTTGCTTTGAACTTCAACTTGCCCATGGACAGAAAATGCTTCAATTTTCGTTGGTAATTAGGTAGATTGCTTTGCAATGCACTACATGATCAAAATCAAAACTAAAACCAAATTGAGTTTTTGCCAGTAGTGATTAATTATTGAATTTGCCAAGATGGTAGATAAAGTGAACCATGTTGTGAGCTCAGGGAACATCCCTAGTAGCTAGGGTAGTAATTTGGAATGTAATGCAAGGATTAAGGCTAGAATTTGAACAGCTTGATGCAGGACTAAGCAACTGTGCCTTATCAGGCAGAGTAATTTAGCAGCTACAAGAATTCTCGACTCAAATCAAACACAAAACACAATGGCTATGTCAAATTGAAAACCCCAAAACAAAATAGTTTATTCAATGATGCTAGCAATTACAAAATCTCAATCAGTTTCAATGAGCTTTTCCTCACCTAATTGCTCTATTTCTCTGTTCCTCTTAACACATCATCAAACCACTGTATACCGTCTCTGTTCCTTGAGTTTGTTCTAACTTTCCAAACAGTGACCACATAGCTGAGATTTCTATGTTCTTTTTAAGCCTCATACAGCTCTCTGTATCTTCTTTTAATGCTATCCAAACTCAGGTTTTTAACTCCCAGTGCAGCAACTCCCTTACAATTTCTCTTGCACACTTCTACATCACCCTATGTTGATGCAGCTTTCTTTTTTCTACGGATTGATTGTTATTCGTCACGCCTTGTCCTGTCTTTTTAGTGAACTTGGTAGCTGTTGTACCTCACAACTCACACCCCACTCAGTCACTTGAGTGAGTGGTGACCCCCCTTTTTTGTTTTTGCCTTCTGTGTTTTCGGCCTTGTTCTTTTTCCTTTTTGTTTTTTGGGCTTTCGCTGATTGAAATTTTTGGTTAGAAAGCTCAATCCTCAAAAATCCTTCTTGCCTTAGTATTTTTTTCCTTTCGTTTGTTTTTGTCTTTTTGCTGATTGGAGGTTTGGAGGACTGGAGATGTTTAGGGGACATGACATCCCTGAAAGCCTGATCCTCCCCATTTGCCTTTTTGTCAGTATCTTGTTTCAATGATTAGAGGTTTAGAGGATTGAAGGTGCCATGGAGGCACAAAACCTTTGAAAGTTCGACCCTCAATGCCTAGAAGGGTCGCGACCCATTCAAAACCTTAAAAGCAACTTTGTTGTTGATTTGTGTTGGCGTCACTTGACCTCCACACCTATATAAGAGTGTTGCATTGCTCATTTGTGCACCTTGCCTTCAAACCCTGAGTGATTCTTGGGCGCTTTGAGTAATTTTGAGCAAGTAGACCCTATTTCCATGTGCACTAGTGAGATCATCGAGCCTACAGCTTGTCCCTTTGTTGGTCAGACCTTCGCCGTGTTATTTTCAGGTTGTGTTTGTACCTGCACCTATTTGTTTTGTTGTGTTTTTGTTTGGGTGGTTGTCGTCATTGTCTTAGTTGTTGTTCCTCCTCATTTGGTTAGCTTTAGGTTGGCATTAGGTTTAGGGCTTAGATTAGTTTTTTGTTCAATAAGCACCAATTCGGTCATATTGATGACCCAGGCCATCAAAAAACCCTATTTTGGGCCTAAAACAAACATGAGAACCTTTGAAGTCCAAAAAGTGCAAAAATCCTAGCCTCATATTGAAAATGGTTGTGTCAGATTTTCTAAATTTGACACCCTCAATCCTTGAAATACCTTTGGTCTTTCATTGATTGGGGGATAGAAGTAGTCAAAGGAAATCGGGGATCCTCGACCCTTGATCCTTAAAATTTTTTGACAAGGCGCGGGTTATATCAAAAGAAAATCAACATGGTGAGGGTTATATCAAAACATGGGTTGATCGTTAACGATCGGGTCCAAAGGTCATGTCAGGGATGTTGTCCCCGACTCTCAAAAGTATTGGGGATGCCAACATCCCTGGTCATCTAAACATGGTTTCTTCAAAAGCTAGTCCCTTAACATTGAAGTCGTAAGTGCTTTTTGAGATGTCACTAGCCCCGCCCTCCAAAGGATCAGGGATGGCAACACCCCTGATCCTCAAAAGGGGTTATTCTTTTGAGGCTTAGCTATGAACAATGTAAGGATGAATCATACATTCAAGGGTGTCTCCACCCCCGAACTTTAAAAGCTCTATTCCTATGACCATTCTAAGGGTGAATGAGGGCAAAAATGGATGGAGTCCTAATAGTCATTGTTTGACCTTGATGGTGAATTAGTTTAGTTTTCTTTCTTGCAAGTCGTTAGGTGAGTAAGACACTTTCATGGTTTTAGCTTTTGGTTTTTGTGTAGACGAAGGTATGCAACTACACCTGGGATGAAGTACAAATTCTAGAGCTACCTCCCACCATCCAAGATGGTGAACAAGCACCAGGAAATCATGGACACAAACCTGAGTCATGTAGACCCAAGGGAGCTCATGACGAGGGTGGCCAACCCTTAGGGGAGATCATACTAGGCTACTTTCCTCGTTACTTTTGGATTGATACAAGTAGCTAGTTTTCCCATCTCTCGATAGTCCCTTGACCTTGTCATGATGTGCTGAGAACTATCAGACTGAGGAGAGAAAGGTTTATGGCAAGTTGGGGGAGGTGATTCTAGACATCACCCCAAATACCATTGGACATGTTTTCCATATATCAACATATAATACATATGCCAAGGTGACCATTCCCCTTGGAGAGAACTATTACCAATTGGGCAAGGATTGTACTAGGTATATTAATGAGGAGTTGTTAAAGAAGCCCAATAAGGGGCAACACCATGATAAGTTGAACCTCCATAGGGCATATCTTCATATGGACGCCAAAGACTACATCACTCTCCTAAATAGAGTAGTAGGCTTGCCTCAAGCCAAGTAATTGGAACTTTGGATGGTTTTGTTCATCAAAACCATATTTAATAGGAAATAAAAGATTGATTGGGGAAGGTCACTAGTGACAACCTCCACACTCAATTTAGGTCAAGACAGATCTGAGGTTCTACATGACCTTGTATCTCATGTACCTCCTCACTCAAGCAATATTCCCAAGGCTGAAGACTAAATGACCACTTGTTGATCCAAATACTAGGATTGTTGGTGTAATTGAATATTTTTAATTACCCTTTACTTAAGCTTACTTAGGATAATGCATACATGATAGTTTGCATATGAGACGCTTAGGAGTTTGCATCTTATTCTTGTACATTGTGTAAGAGAAATTTCACTTTAGGTGGTGATCTAGTTGTTATTACATTCCACTTTATGTGTGAGATCCACCTTTAGTGCACTCATCACATTATCATCTTCCACATGTTGCACACACTTCATTACACAATGGAGGATGCACGCCTTTGGTGGACACGTGATTTTACCTAGTGTGGGTGATAAGTTATCTCTTGCTTATCTCCTAGTTATCATGCCTTGCTTATATAAGCAGACACATCTACATTGTAAATTATCTAACGAGTTTAGTTAATTCATTCCAGTTGATTCAATCCAATTTATTGTTATTGATCCAGTTTATCATATTATTTTGTCTCTCTTGTGTTGTTCATTTGGGCTTCTAAATCTTGGCATATTGCCTTGGCAAATTCATTCATTACATCAATGCAATATTTACATGGTATTAGAGCTAGACACAAATTCTTACATGGTATAAGAGTCATCGAAGCATTCATTGCATAACCTTTGGGGGATTTTTTGCTTCTTTCGTTGGAGGGCTTCTATTTAGATTCAGAGAACAACATTTTGTGAGAGCATATAGAGCAAGATAGAACTTCACTGTTGCGTCTAGGAGGCTGTTTTGACAAATTTTGACTATAAATTTGCCTATTTTGGAAAAAAGACAAATTTGAGGTAATGTTTTTTTGCAAATCTAACCGTATGACTAGATTTGCGCAGTGACGGTACAAATTAGATTATACATACATACATACATACATACATACATACATACATACATAGATATATATATATATATATATATATATATATATATATATATATATATATATATATATATATATTCTTTTTTCGAATCTACTTTTTGGTCGCAATTGTTATTTTTTCTAGCAAAAAATAGGTTTTCAGGATCGACACCTTGTCTCTATGTTTGGTCAGAGTTTAGTAGGGTTCCACACGAGCGCAAAGAATATACCCATATAGGTTCAAAGAATATTCCCCCAGCTGCGATCATATCACCAGTTGGCATTCACCAGATCTAGTTCGAGCAACAAGTTTGGCAGTCACTGTGCATTAACAACATGTCGTCCACTTTGCATTTGATGTGGAACCCTTGTTATTAAAACAACAAAAATAATGTTGTTCCCACCGATGTGGGATTAAACCCGAAAAGGCTCATCTCCACCAGCAGCGGCTCCCCTCGCCCTGCTTATCATCGCTGCTAGCGGTTCTTTGGACTAGTCATTCGTCAACGACCATTTAGGCCATATTCACGCCACATAGATCCAGTAGTGCATACGCACATGACCAGCACCGCCTCATCACATGCGGGCCTAGTTCATTAGCCACACAGAGGATCCTCGTCGACATAGTCAACCCGATAGTTCCAATTGGCATATCTAGTCAACATGACACATCACAATCTAGTTAGTTGGCTGCCATAGCCTAGTCAGCCCCAATCAGGGTGCGACATGTCAACAAGGTAAGGTGACATCATTATTTGGTTCTTTAAAATTGATGTTCATTTGAAATTCATTGCTTAAGGTCTCTAGCTTTCTGAGACGGCCATTTAGCCATCAACTTTAGGTTGAACATTTTCTGTTGGATCATAATCTCAAATTTTATGGTTGTCTGAACTTCATTTATGGGCTTTTTATTTTGCTGTGACGACCATTTGACTGTCAAATTTAATTGTTCAGGTTAATGGCATCAGCGGGGTTTGAAATTTTTTTGCCCCTCACCATTTGAGTTTTTAGTTTTGCAATCCAACTTTGAAGGCTCATATCTTGCTCATTTTGAGGTCTTTTTCAAAGATTTTTATTTAATTTGGGGTAGAATTTCATGAATTTTATAGTGGCGGTGTTATTTTTTGAATTTGGTAGATTTATTTTGTAGAAATCTTAGTTTTTGGTGACTGTACCTATCTAATCATTGATTTTGTAACTTTAGAGGCTTCGTTTGGGTTCATACAAACACATTTTCATATGCCATTTTTTTGAAAAGTGCATAATTTTTTATCTACTTTCCAGATCTACTATCAAATTGTAGCCTTATTTGGATAAAAAATATTACTTTCATATCTAGGTCCTTTTTTGGTCATTTATGATCATTGTAATGCCAATAGTTTTGTTGGATCCTTAGCCATATTGATTTGAGTTTGATTTGGTCTCATTGACAAAATCATCAAAATCAGAAGTCCACTTAGCTTTTGTTTGGCAAGTGGCAATTGTAAACACACTATATATAAAGTGCCCAAATCATCCTTTGTGGGAGAGGGGACATGGAGTGCCTTTGATTGAGTGCATTGTGGGGGGTGTAATGATTTTTTGATCTCAATTTGTGATTTGAGAAGTGTATCATTGTTGTAATCATGAGAGATGACACACATCTTTCTATAATAACTTTTACTGGTGGTAATTATGAGTCATGGGCAAAATGCATCATCACATATTGTAGATGGCTTAATTTTTTGTCTCATCTTTATGGACTCATCCCTAAGCCAAAGTCCAAGTTGAAAAAAATAGTTTGGTGTGAAAAGAATTATGATATTGTAGGATTGATTGCTAGCAGCATCAATTTGTGTCTCTTTTATGTCATCAAACCCAAGATTGAAGGTATTAGGTGCCCATGCACATTTTGGACCATTGTTTGAGAGAATTTTGGAGATCCACGTGTTCCTCCATTATCAGATGATCCAGTTGTAGATTGTCTCATTCCACTTGATCATGCAAATAATATTCCCTTTGATGATAGTGCCTTGAAGTGGATTATAAGATTAATAGAACTTGAGAGTTTTGATGATCCAGAGAATCCACCTATAGCTCTTACTTCTCCAATTGAGATCACTTCTACTGTTGCTCTTGATGATGTTTGTATTCCTACAGTCTTGGATTCTTGTGATTTAGTCCAACATGGTATTCTTTGTCTTCCACACACAGTTTCATGAGATGGTTTCTTGACAAACATTGCAAGTTTGTTTGTGGAGTCCTACATTGTAGATTTAGGAGACACTATTGACGACATTCATCTTCTCTTTGATGAAGATGGTCATTTTTAGTTGTTGCGAGGGAACACTTTGACCCTCTTCTTCATTCTCCACTTGATCATTCTTTCTAGTTTGACATGATTGTGGATCCTTTGATACAAAAGTTGGAGGAGATCTCTTTATCTTCAGAGGAGAAAATTGAGTCTTTGGCACATGTTCTACATTCATCCTCATCAGATCCTGACTTGTCTTTTTCAACAATGTGGACTAGGACACCCGATTTGGAAGGGGCAACCTTCGGCATCAACACGAGGACACTTGAGCTATTTTTAGAGACTCCATACATTTTGAGGTTTCTTCCTGTAGATTGGGGAGGCTTCATCCATACACCTTTGGTTTTGTCTCTTCCTAAGGGGAGGAACATTGTTTAGTTTTCATGGAGCAATTTCTACATTGAGCTTCTACTATTGGTGTACTTTTTACATTTGGGGGGGGGGGGGGGGGGGGTGGTTCTACTTTGTCTCTCTTCCTACTTCCTATTCAAAGGAGACATTATTGCCTTTGGAGCTTGTTCAAAATCAATTATCATTGGTTCCTTATTTGTCACCTTCTACTATGATTGGGTATCTTCCTGATTGGTTTGTGGCATCTTCACCATCCAAGGACATATCGACACATGAGAAGATTTTAGATACATCATTTTTATATTTCATTTGGATTCCACTTCCTAATTCCTAATTCCTTCATTTGTACTTGGTCTATCTTCTTCCCAAGGGGAGAAATGTTGTTTGTAGGTATTGGTCTATGTTTTTCCTTCAAACACTCACCATTCTTGCACGACATTGATCATTATGGGGGGACATATCATGTCTCCTTTCCTTCCTATGGGGGGATACTTGATTGCATATACATGATGTATGTAGTCCTAGGGGGGTCTTGAGTCCTCCATCCATCCATGCATCTTGTTTGTTTTCATCTCTCTTTTGGGGGGGAGTTTTATCCCATGAGGAATTCTCCCTTTCTCCACTTAATGAGAGATTACAATGCATTGCACTTGCATATTGTACATGGCTACCTAACATGGCCTAGTAGCTAGGACCCATCTTGCATTGTCATCCAACATTGCGAGTTTAAGTGCATTCCCCTAAGTTTCACTTAAAGGGGGAGGGGAGGGGGTGTTGGTGTAATTAAATATTCTTAATTACACTTTACTTAAGGCGGCGGCGGCGGCGGCGGCGGCGGGGGGAGGGGGGGTGTGTTGGGTGTTGGTGTAATTAAATATTCTTAATTACACTTTACTTAAGCTTACTTAGGATAATGCATACATAGTAGTTTGTACATGAGACATTTAGGAGTTTGCATTTTATTCTTGCACATAGTGCAAGAGAATTTTTTTTTAGATGGTGATCTAGTTGTTATCACATTCCACTTTATGTATGAGATCCACCTTTAGTGCACCCATCACATTATCATCCTCCACATGTTGTACATACTTCATTATACAATGGAGGATGATCCACCTTTGGTGGACATGTGAATTCACCTAGTGTGGGTGATAGGTTATGTCTTGCTTATCTTCTAGTTATTATGCCTTGCCTATATAAGAAGACACATCTACATTGTAAATTATCTAATCAGTTCATTTAATTTATTCCAATTGATTTAATCTAGTTCATTATTAATATTGATCTAATTGATCATATTATTTTGTTTCTCTTGTGCTATTCATTTGGGCTTCTAGATCTTGACATATTCCCTTAGGCAAGTTCATTCATTACATCAAAGAAATTCTTATATGTTATTAGGGCTAGATGCAAATTCTTAAATGGAATCAGAGCTAGATGCAAATGCTTACAAGGATTTATAATCACTAGCTCTAGCTAGCTCTCAAGAGGAGTACTAAAAAGGGAAATTACAAGATAATGAATGATGCATTTTTTTTTGCAGTTATCAAAATATTTAGGGAGAATTTTCCAAAAGGCTCTCCCCTGAAGAAACAACACATATCAACAAGTTTGGGAGAGATTCCATACAATTATAGACCTTCTAATACCTTAGGTTTTTGGTTGTGCACTCCTTCCATTCAATCTCTCTAGGTACCTTTGTCATAGATTGATAGTCTTGGAGCTATGCATACAATTGGGGGATTCTCACACACTCATAGTGAGAAAACATAAATTATGTTTCTAGTTCCCAACCAAGGTGGGAGCCCACAGTGCACAAACATGAAGATCACCAAGTTTGTTGGTCCTGAATGGACAAAATTCCCTATGGACACAATAAAGATTGACAAGGACAAGTTTGATCCCATTGGCACATTTATCCATGTCTGGATATACACTTCAAGCATATACCACACCTCAGATCATTGGGCTAAATGTGTTGATGAGTATGAGGTGAGGGTAATGGATTATTGATTTGGCTGTAGATGTTGCAAACTTCTATATTTTAGAGGAGTGTAAGACCAAAGATAGTGAAAAAAAATCACATCCGGCCTACAAATGCAACAAGGTCTTTGATCGAGCGATTCACAATATGGATGTGAATAAAATGGAGCTGGAGGCTATAGATCATTGTGCTCAGGAAGTCTATAAGTCCACTCAATATTGGCTTGCTAAGCCATACAAAATGGGTCGGGTGCCCAAGGTGGAGGGTGTAGACCAAGTACCAACAGATAAACCTAGTACCTCCAAGGGCAGGAAATCAATCCCTCAATCATCTATTTCATCACACCCTTTAAGACATGCTAGGGAAGTATCTAAAAAGATACTTAGTAGAGTCCAAAAGAACTAAGAGAAGGAGAAAGAAAAAGAAACTACTGCTGCACAAGAAGCATAAGTCACTGCTATTGTTGCTACTACTACTACCACTCTCTCCTCTTCTCAACCTAAAATTAAGCCAATAAAGATTAAGCTTAAGAAGAGAAATATGCTTGAGGATCCTCCTACGGTCTATAAGAGGTTGATGATCGAAGAGGTAGAGGCTCCTCTTCAGAGAAGGAAAATAACCACGAGAGTAGTTGAATTACAAGCTCCCCTCAAGGAGAAGATGCTACAACAGAACAATCTATAACACCCCCTCCCACTAGCCCTACATACGAGCAGACATATCAAAAGCTACCTTTTGATATAGTGGAAATCTATATACTGACATTGATCCAACTATTGGGGTAGAAGTGGAGGAGGCAAGAAAAGAAGAAGATAAACCACCCAAATTAGTATAGCCATAGGTGGAAGAAGACTTCCCTCAAGTGGAGATCCCAAAATCAACAAGTGAAGAGGCCACCAAGGACTTCTCCTCTAATTTGAGAAATTGAATAAGGCGAAGATGATTTATATGCCTTGTTAGGGGAAATGGACTTGGGAGTTGAAGAGGAAGGATAATCTCTAGACAAAAAATTCTTATAGCACTACAAGAGAAGAATTTCCCAGAAGAATCTCCAAAATAGTAGGAGGAAACCCCAGAGAAATTGCAATCTTGATAAGTAGAGGCAAATAAGGGGATGAAATAGAAGAGCCTAAAAATGATGAATTAGGCGGGAAATATCATCTGTGAGTAGTGGTCCATCTATTGGAAACTGCAATTGAAACAGTTGTTGTATTGTCATTGATGTCAAACTTTAATTGGTTAAACTGTTGCTACTTAGGAAAGTACTATATCTATTTGAGTGTTGCTAAGGGGATAGGCAAGGTTGGTAACAATAGCACCTAGGGAAAGGTTGAGTTATCTTGATATTACAAAGGGTACTTGACTATGTTGTACAATGATGAAACAATGCATTGTTTATCTTAGTAAGACTGAAGACTAAACTAGTAGGCTTGACCGAGCAAAGAATGGAGAAATCATGTTTAAACTGAGTAATGTTAGTGTTGACCGAGTAAGTGTATGCCGAAAATTTTTTTTGTGTCGACCGAACAACAGTTAATTGTCGAGGAAGACTGTATAAGCCGAAGAAACATTTCTAGTAATGATTGAGCTTTCTACATGAAGAGCGAGTAGTTGATCACAGTATTGACCGAGCATTAGCATTTTTATATTTGAAAAGAATTTAGTTTTGGAGCCCACAGTATGCACCCTAAAATGGTCGCCTAGACTTTGGGCCCCCATTCAACAATTTATCAAATTCCTGAATCAATATTTTCAAATATCAACAATATCAATTATATCAATTTCCTTGATCAAATCATAATCAATTCAATATTTCCTAAGGTTTGAGCCTTATTTAATTTAAAAGAGAAAAAAATAAAAAATTTATTTAATTAAGAGAACATGCTCCCTTTTAATTAATTAAAAATATCTTTTAATTAAATAATAAAATCACTTTATCCTAAGCCTTTATTTAATTAAAAAGAATTTCCTCCCATTTTATTTAAATAAAAAATCCCCACTTTTTTTCTTATCCTATGTTGCACAAATAAAATATTATTCTTATTTTATAAAAAGAGAAAAAATATTTTTTGTCTCATATGGACACTAAAGTCAACTCCTATTTTCCTATTTGAGGATATTTGTGCACAAGGATCAAGCTTCTATTTTTCTCCACCGTTGATTAAGTCTTTTGCCTCTTAATCTCAATGGTCCATTTTCATCTCATTTCTTATAAAAGGAGAGCTCTCTCCTTCATTTTCATATCTTAGATTTTTATGCTAATGTTATGCTGCAGGTTTTCTAGGTCATTTGGAGCTCTTTGAAGACATTCTTGCATTCAAGCTTTGAAGACATTGTTGTTGCATTTCATTTAGCTTGTTTTCTTACATCATAGTTGCATAATCATGGCATTTTTAGTATAGATTTTCTTTATACAATAGATTAATCTCACATAGCTTAATAGGAGGATTTGTAACACTTGTATTTTTCTTTCATAGCATAGCTTGCATTTTTCATTCTCATAGATTAGTTTGCATTGCATTGCATCCATATTGATTTCATTGGAGATATTGGCATTGTTGCCCTTGTCTTTGATTTGGAATCTCTCATTGTGTGGTTGACTAGCAAAGTCATGAGTTTATAGCTCTAGCTGAGAGCAATTTTACAAATTTTACAACTCCATGCATAGAGAGCTATGGATCGATTTGTGAGGGCTCATTGTTGAGTTTTCTTGCATGTAAGGATTCATAAAAGTGTGGTCACATTTTCACCATACATTTTTGGCACCCACCGTAGGGCAACCCACTTTTACATGCTGGTTTTTTATTATTTTTGGAGCTAACCCTTGTGTAGATTTGTTTGGAGACGGAAAACCCTAGATTTTGAAAGATTTGATCATATCTCCCAAACAGCTTGGTTTTTTGGTCTGAAAATGTTTTTGCAGGTTGGCGACATATCAGAGAAGCTCCAATAAAAAATTTAGAATTTTTTGAAATATTTTTGATTTTTTATAATTTTTTCTTGATTTTTCATAAAAAAATTAATTTTCAGCGCAAATTAGCATATTTTTTGAAAATTTTTACATTTTCAAAAATCTCTTCAAATTCTACAGGGGGTCCATTTTTTATGTTTTGAATTTGGGTGCAATATAGTGGCTCAAATAATTGATTTACAAAAACTAGTCTATTTTGGTAAAATGGGTCTCTAGAGCACAAATGAAGAGATTTTTCTAAAATTTTTACATTTTTGGAAAGCTCTCTATTTTTTAGCAGGGTTCTTTATTTTTTATTTTTATTTTTTTGACCGAAATCATATCAAAAAATTCAGATCTTGTTGACTAGGTCAAATGCAAAAAAAAATAAAAATTGTGATGGGTATGCACTTATTTTTTATTGTTCAATGCATGATATGAGTTATCATTTGGATTATTTGTTGGCTATTATTGTTCTTAAAAATTAATTTTTAGATCTAACCCTAGAGTTTGCATAAGTTGGATATACATTGCATATCTTGTTTGCTTGTTTTCTTGTCTTGTTCATTTGAAGGTGCTCTTACTTTCATGGAAAATGCTTAAAACAAAGTGTTGAACTTGAGGTACTTTGTTCCATCTCTACAACATTTGAATTTTGGGATTAAAATTGAACCTCTCATGTGTTTGGCTTGAGTGTTTACATGCTTTTATAGAACACATTTCAATTGATGCTCTTAATGGGAAATGAAAAAACATAAATTTATTTTTACAAGTTTATATAAGTGAATGCTTATGTTTAAACCTTAAGTAATTCTTGTTCCAATATCAAGTATCTCATTGAATGATTGAGGGCATGGATTCATTCCTTGTTTATATGAAGAGTTAAATGCACCACTTTGTGGACTCACTTCATGTTTACTTGGAAAGTTAAATATTTCACGGTTCAAACCCTTTTGCATTTGTGAGTAGTATTGATAAGCAACTTTAGAGTACTTTTGATTGATCTTGTTAGCTAAATTGGGTGTTGGACTCGCTTATTTTTAATCGCCCCTCATTACTGCCCTTTGGATGCAAGGTCAACATTCATACATAGGGGAGGGGTCTACTTGAAAAGAGCGTTAAGTGTTCCACAAAGTTTCCCCTTTTTTATGCTTTCTTGATCTCATTAGTTTTCTAAAGTGTGGACTCACTTTGAGTTTGTGTGAGGAGTTAAATGTTCCACTTTTGGACTCACTTCACATTCACTTGAAGAATTAAATGTTCCACTTTTGGACTTGCTTCACATTCACTTGAAGAGTTAAATGTTCCACTTTTAGACTCACTTCACATTTACTTGAAGAGTTAAGTGTTCCACCTTTAGTACTTTAAATACTTTTGATAGTGAATTACTTAATTTTATTTTTAGAAGGCCTGCTTGGGGACACACCACCTCAAGGGATGACCTTAACTCCTGTGTTCCGACGGAGTATAAATAATGGGTGGTGAATCGAAAGACACCTCTCTTGAGAATTGAGTTTGATATCACTCTTGGCTAAGCCTCAAAGAACTTTATACCTTTGAGAAGTGAAGGAGGAGATTTGGGTTACCGTCTCCCCCCAGCTATGTGATTTTAGATTCTTCTCATCTAGAGATTTGGGCCTCACGTACCTTGTGTATATCAAAGACTCCTTTTAGAAAGCCACGTATATCCTTGTAGACAGCTTGTTAAGGTGTTGTGTTCTATGTGCCTACTAAAACATTTTCAAGAACATACACAAGTAGAACCTTTAAGGAGTAGAAATACTAAGTCACTATCCTTGTTCATGTGCAAGGTTGCTTTGCCCCTTGCTCATTGTTTGAAGACAATTTCTTGCTTGAACTCCTTGATTGTTGTCTTATGTGCTTGATAAAATGCTGAAAATCTGTTAATGTGTTTGATTAAACCACAAAACAATTGAATTATTGAGTTGAAACACCCAACTTTTTACAGCTTGCTCGATTTTCTATCCCGTCATTAGAGATTTGTTTTGACTCTAAATCTCTGGTTTCTACCCTCTAGGAATAGCATCAATTGGTTTACAAGGCCACTTTGGAAATAGTTGTCAGGTTAGAAAGTTATTCTTGGTGAGAAAGCTTATCTCTAGAATTGTTAGCTATATTCTTGGAGAATTTTAGTGCTCTTATTGTCCAAATCACTTTCATTTAATCAATTTCAATTATATTTTGGCCTGGTCCAACCTCCTAATTCAAAAGTGCAAGGATATTCATCCTTTGATTTTAGCACCTCTTTAACAGTGTTGGTAAAGCCCCTTTATTTCTATTTTTTCATTTCATTTTAGACAATAGAGAACTTTGATTATCTTAGTTTTGTGTTGACACTTTGCGAGGTCACCCTATCATTAAGAATCTCTTTCTTTCATGTCAGTTACAACAAGGTACCAAGTCAATCAAGGGAAGCGACCCTGTGGTCTTTAGCCAGTTACCACCAGTTAAAACTCGTCAACAACATAAGGGAAAATGACCCCTTTTTGATCAATCTCCTTAGAGTAAATTTGAGATTTGTTTTAATCCGAAAGGTAATCCTAGTGAAGTGAGTACCTCTTTAGCACCCATTTCATCAAGTATGGACATGAGTTACACCTTCACTCGACAACAAAGAGAAGCAATGAACCAGACTCTTGATGACATATTTCAATGGCATAGGGGTAACATGATGTCTGATGGGTCTGCATATGCTAGTACACCTGGATCACCTCCGATCAACACAAGGTATCTTGATGCTCACCAACAAGCTGAGAGACATCACCAACAAACTCACTCAGATTCAGGGTCACAACACGAAGACCAAAGCAACAAGTCTAGTGATCACCACATTAATGTAGCCAATGCAATCAGACAGTCAAGGCAACCTTCTCCACTTAGAGATATCTCTCGATATGCAAATACAAGATTAAAGAGCATTGAAAGGGAGAAGCAAGCCTATCTAGATGAACAAGCTGTTAAAAAGGAAAAATTTAGACAACTAGAGGAAGAGGAACGTGCATTATTGAACATAAGGAAAAGAGTCACTCAAGAAGAAGAAGATAGAATCTATGCACAACAACTCCAAAACCAATTCAATGGGAGGGGTACTAATAGTGGGACCCACTCACCCCCGTCTACTCCCTCACCAAGTCCTAGAAGAAGGTCAAGGACGCCCTCAAGATCCCCAAGTCCTAGAGGTAGAAGGACTTCAAGATATGATCACCATAGGAGACAATCACCTCATAGACTTTGAAAGCAACCCTCCCAACGAGCACATCATGGATCACAACATGGAGGAAGTTATGCCAACTTCGATCATATAGATTTTATGACTATGCAACAAGAACCATCCTTTCAAGCATATGTAGAAAGGTATGTGGAACAAAACAAGGATCGGTTCTTAGAAAGTCTCATCAACAAAGGTGCTAAGGTCCCATATAATTTTGATGTGGATCGAAAGGTAAAGAAGCAAAATCCATCAACTAATGAGATGATCAAACAACTTCAAAATGATATAGAAAGGATGAGGGCTCCTAAGAGCACATTTAATTTGGACTCCATATGTCCCAACCCAATTGACAAGAGTGTGGTGTTGGTTGAGTTTCCAACCTATGACAAATATGATGGCATTGGTGACCCTCACGACCATGTTAGACAGTTCTACATAATGAGCTTTTCTTTTCACCATGAAGACTCCTACTTGATGAGATTATTCCCAAGGAGTCTCAAGAGTCAAGCCATGGAGTGGTTTACTAAACTTACTCCTCCAGTTAAGACATTTAGAGAGCTTGTGGAAAGATTTTTTCAACATTTTGCTTACAACTTATCAAGGTCGGTCACCATGCTTGATTTGTGCAAACTCAAGCAGAATCAAGGGGAATCCTTTGTTACCTTTCTACAAAGATGGAGACGTTTGTGCTCGAAATATCCAAGGACAATTCCTAAGGAGGAAAGAATAGACATCATTGTGAGCAACTTGGTACCGGAATTAAGGTATGAAGTAAGGAAGATCCCATTTAATTCTTTTGATACCATGGTAGAAGTGGCATGTTGCATAGAGGATGTCCTAAAAGAACAAGGAATTTTGGCCAAAACAACTAATAACAACAATGGCCAAAACAACAATAATAATGGTAATAAGGATAAAAAGAACTCCTATTGGAATAAGAATAAGCAAGTGGTCAATGACAGAGTTGTTGACTCATCACAACCTAAGAATGAAGGAGTTCTTAATCTCTCTAATGCAATCCAAGCCATGAAGTTGCAAACATCTTCAGCACAACAAGAAAATAAACCCAAGTATCAAGGGAGACCTAAAATAGAAAAGAGACAATTTACCAAACTTGGGGACTCTTATGTAGACATTTTCAAGATGTTAATTGCTCATAATTTGGCACAACCTCAGGATCCTACAAAGTTCCGCATACCGAATCCTAAACCTCATTGGTGGGATGAGAAGGCTTTCTGTGTCTTTCACAATGGAATTGGACATGATATAGAAAATTATTTTAAACTTAAGCATCTTGTCCAAGATCTTATTGAAAGCAGAATATTACAAGTTGATGGTTTAACCACTAATGCAGATCACAAAGCTTTTAAAGAACCCTTGCCAAATATGAGAAAGGAGAGAATTCTAACAACAAGAACGGAAAGGCTGCTATCAACTACACCTACACAAATGCTGAAAATGTTATTAATATGCTTGAAGTTGTTGATGATAATGTCAACATGATGAGAGGGAAAGACCCTTATGGATATGATGTGGATTCAAATACTATGCCTAATGAAGGACCCATTGTGGTACTAAGAGGTCCTCACTCACGAAGGATGTCTGAACCCCTCAATGCAGTCACTAGGAGTCAGTCTCAAGCTCCCATTGTTATTAGAGGTCCTAACTCTAGTAAGTCTAAGCAGCTAGTGTCAAAAGGTGTTCTTCCTAAATCTGTTGTTGGTCCTGAGTTGAATTATAATATTGTTGACCAATTACAACGTACACCAACGCAGATTTCAATCTTTGAGCTTTTGGAATTGTCCCCTAAGCATAAGCATGTCCTTGAGGATGCCTTGCGAGCAGCTAATGTCCCTAATGATATAGATGTGGATCAATTCTAGAATATGGTCAACCACTTGGCTAGCCCTCACTACCTTACATTCTCAGAAGAAGATGACAAGTCATTAAGCCACCCACACAATTTGGCCCTTCATATAGAGGTTATGATCCACAAGACCCGTGTCAGGCGCGTGTTGATAGATGAGGGTGCTGGGCTTAATATTTGTTCTTTGAGATTATTGAAGGCCTTGGGTTATTCAGAAGAAGTCATTGACACAAGGAAGAAGATAACTATCAAGGCTTATGATGAAGCAGAACGTAGTTCTAAAGGATTGGTTGTTCTTCCTATCCGAATTGGTCCTGTAGAGAAAGATATTTTGTTTTAGATTGTTGATGCCGGTCCTTTGGCTTACAATATTTTGTTGGGTAGATGTTGGATACATGAGATGCACACAGTCCCATCTACTTATCATCAGTGTGTGAAGTTCCCTTACAATGGAGTAGAAGTTTGCATACCCGGGGATAGCACATTGTCAGTCAACATAATTTCAGCAAGGTCTCACATTCCTTTGAATAGGGAGGCTAACACTTTTGATACTACATTTGAACAATGCAAAGACATATTCAAAGCCATGGATCTTGGCGTGGGGGATTACAAAATTGACTCATTCACAAAATTGCCAATTTCCCCTAGGTCTTATGGTAAACCTTCTCAAGATATGAAACCCTCGTCTTCAGCCATGACATTGTTTGAAAAGTTTGTAGAATCCTTAGTTCCGATTCAAGAGGAAAAAGAAGAGGTTGACGTTAGGGACTGGATTTACCGAGAGGAGAAATACTGACATAATGTAGATTTTGCACCTTCTCCTCAAGCTTATGGGAGAGGGTATACATTGGTCAAGAATATGGGTTATCCAGGACATGGTCCCCTTAGTCATCGGTTGGATGCCAAAGCCAAACCTCTTAACCATGCCCGTTTTGGATGAAGGAATAAGTCAACAGTTGGCTTAGGTTTTGCAAATAAGAAATAGAAAAGTGTCTCGGTCTTAGCTGCGACGGACAGTGACAATGACTCAGACTACACACCTAATCTCTCTAATCAGCAAGACATGTCTGATGATTGGGTGCCTTCAACAAATCTCCTTTGGGGAGATTCAAAAGATTTGACAATTGACAGTCCTACTATCCCAACTACGATGGATAGTGACTATATGAATGCTAGATTGATAATGGAAAGTGTTGCTATCCTAGCTGTGACAGATAGTAACAATGCTAGTGCTAGAGAAAGGGAAACCTTTCCTAACCTTGAGGCTTCTACATCACAAGGTCCAAATAATGATTCAGAGACAGACTCACATGAATTCGAATGGGACTCACTTTTAGATGCAACAGTTGATTTGGACATGGATGTTGTCCATACTTATAGTACTCAACCCGATATGACCAATGAGCCTAGTGTAGGACTAGAGGATTGGACTCCTCGAATTGCCTTAGTGGATGACGCTTTGTTTGGTAGGACAAATCCTGATTCGGGTATCTTAGAAGGAGACTTGATGAATCCCAACTGTATGGTCACCAGAGATAACACCTTCTACATACACAATGTTGAACCAGTCATTGACCTACCCCTTGTTCATTTCCACCTAATTGATTGGTCTCAATGTCACCAAGAGCCTTAGCTCTTAAACTTTCAGAATGACTATGAAATTGCCTGTTATCTAAATGCTCTTGAACCTGTAGTCTCTTCCACCAGTGAACCAACAACAAGTATGACGGAGCCTAATATTAAGTACCTCAATCTAAAAATAAAAGAAAAAGAAAAAAAGAAAGATGGTTCTGATGGCGAAAACCACTTTGTGGCAGTGTCAGAATCCAAAATAGTAAAAATAAATGACGTATCCGAGGGTGAAAACCTCTTTGAGGCGCCTAAAGATGGGGTACTTAATAACTTGCCAAGTTACTTCCAAGATAGGTCATCAGTTCTCATTGAGCCCACACAACCAGTGAATTTGAATACAGAAGAGGCTCCCCAAATAGTGCACCTAGCTCAGTTTCTATCAGTTGAAGAAAAAGAGGCATATACAAAGTTTTTGCAAAAGAAGAAAATCAACATTGCTTGGACATATTCTGATATGCCAGGGCTTGACACTAATCTTATTATGCATCATCTATCTATAGCTCCAGGAATAAAACCGATCAAACAAAGGTTGAGGAAAATGCACCCTCTCGTAGCTCTTCTTGTTAAAGCTAAATTAGAAAAGCTCTTACGTGCAGGATTCATTTGAGCTATTGACTATGCTGAGTGGATCTCCAATATTGTTCCAGTTTCAAAACATGATGGGTCCATTCGCATTTTCATAGACTTCAGAGACCTCAACAAAGCATGCCCAAAGGATGACTTTCCACTCCCAAACATAGACATGATAGTGGATATGATGGTGGATTATGATATATATTCCTTAATGGATGGGTTTTCCAGATATAACCAGATAAAAATAGCTCCCGAAGATCAAGAGAAAACAACTTTCACATGTGCATGGGGAACCTATTGTTGGAACATCATTCCATTTGGCCTAAAGAATGCAGGAGCAACATACCAACGAGCTATGACCACAATTTTTCATGATATGATGCATAAGAACATGGAAGATTATGTGGATGATACCTTGGCTAAATCTAGGAAACGAGATACACACCTTGACGATTTGGAAGTGATTCTAGATCGCATGGAATAGTTTCAACTTAGAGTGAATCTGAAAAAGTGTGCATTTGGAGTTACCTCAGGTAAACTTATAGGATTCATAATTTCAGCAAAAGGAATAGAGGTTGATCCTGAAAAGGTCCAAGCTATCTTAGATATGCCACCTCCAAAGAACATAAGTCAAATGAGAAGTCTTCAAGGATGACTCCAATCTATACAGAGGTTTATTTCACAACTTGCAGATAGAGCACAACCTTTCAATAAAACATTGCATAAGAGAGTCACATGTGTGTGGAATGAGGATTTCCAAAAGAGCCTTGATCAAATAAAATAGTATTTGGCTAATCCTCCAATTTTGATGCCTCCTATTCCAGGGAAACCATTGATTTTGTACATTTCAGCAACAGAGTCTTCCTTGGGGGCATTGTTGGCTCAATTAGATGACATTGGGAAAGAAAGGGCCATATACTGCATCATTCGTACTCTAATATCTTATGAGATCAATTATAATAACATTGAGAAGTCTTGTCTTGCAGTAGTGTTTGCTTCCCAAAAATTGCAACACTATATGCTTGCTTATACTATACATTTGGTTGCAAAAATTGATCGTCTTAAGTACTTGCTTAGTAAGGCTGCCCTCACGGGTAGACTTGCTAAGTGGATGATGGTTTTATCTGAGTTTGATATAGAGTACATTGAGAGAAAGGCCATAAAAGGGCAAGCTATTGCTGATCAGTTAGCTGATTTTCCAGTTAAGGATAGTGTGCCTATTCAGGTAGAGTTCCCAGATGAACACATTCTATACATGACCACTCGCACTTGGAAGATGTTCTTTGATGGTTCCAACATGCAAAATGGATCAAGTGCGGGAGTATTGTTTATTTCTCCTCATGGGTATAATATACCAAAATCCTACAAACTTTTATTCCCATGTACAAACAATATTGTAGAATATGAAGCATTAACCAATGGATTGAAACTAGCTATAAAATGGAACATAACAGAGTTGCATGTCTTTGGGGATTCACAATTAATTATCAACCAAGTCAATAAGGAGTATCAAACCAAAGATGATAAATTGATACCTTACAAAAAGATGGTTGATTCATTGAGATGTTACTTTACCTTTGTGACATTTCAACAGATCCTTAGAGCAGAAAACAAAGCTGCAGATGCTATGGCTACATTAGCTTCACTCCTACAGTTGGAACAACATGAATCCATATTTGAATTCTTGGTGGAAGAGCTACACCACCCCATATTTGACTCATCTAAAAGCAATGTCATTTGTACCCTTGTCACACATGAGTCTTCCCGCTATGGTGCTATCTATTCATATCTATGCGATGGCATCATCCTTGACACTTTCAACCATTCTGAATGTCGAAACCTCATCTGTAACACCTCTCGCCACACCCTTATCTCTGGTGATTTATATAGGAGGGGTTTAGATGGGACACTTCTTAGGTGCTTAGAAAAGGAGGAATTCGACCAAGCGTTAGTTGACATTCACTAGGGCATTTGTGGTGGACACTCTAATGGTCTTGCCATGGCCCGAAGGTTGCTTAGGGCGGGGTATTATTGGCCCACATGCAAACTGATGCAGTAGCTTTCTCTAAATCTTGTGAGAAATGTCAAAAACATGGAAACTTGATTCATGCTCCAGGGAGGGAGCTAATTCCTTCTATTTCTCATTGGTCATTTCAGCGCTGGGCCTTTGACCTTGTTGGGAAAATTCACCCCAACTCATTAGGTGGACATAAGTTTATCATCACAGCTACTGATTATTTCATGAAATGGGTAGAGGTAGTCCCTCTTTCTATTGCCTCAGGCAAAATAGTTTCCCTATTTATTCTGAATCATATTATTTTTTGATTTGGAGTGCCTTTTGAGATTATTACTGATAATGGAGGTCAATTCAAGAACAAGGAAAGCATTTATGTAAGAAGTTTAAAATTAAGCAACATTGGTCCTCTATCTATTTTCCACAGGGAAATGAACAGGCAGAAGCCTCTAATAAAACCATTCTTAAAATCCTTCATAGAACAGTACACAAGAATGGTAGGGATTGGCACTTACAAATCAATCTGGCACTATGGGCCTATAGAACTAGCATTCGTACACCTACAAGAGCTACTCCTTTTGCTCTTACCTATGGCGCTGAAGAAGTGTTGCCTTTAGAAGTAGAGATACCTTCACTTAGAATCTCTCTCAAAGGTTTGATTACAGATGAGGATTACCACGTCATGAGGTTACAAGAACTAGAACTTCTAGATGAGAAGCGTAAGGCTTCCTTTGATCACATGAGAGTATATCAGAAGTTTATGTCCAAAGCATTCAACAAGAAGGTTCGCCCTAGGTAATTTCAGATAGGTGATCTTTTTTTGAGAGAGAACCCTAAGAATCAATAGAACAGAGAACAAAAGGGCAAGTTCAAACCCAATTGGCTTGGACCATACATTATTACAACAACTTTTGGTACAGGTGCATATTTACTGTCGAATGAAGATGGAGAACAGCTCCCTGAGCCCATCAACATTTTGCACCTAAAGAAGTTCTATCCTTGATGCCCATTTCTGTCTGGGGGCATCCTTTGTACATATTTTATGATCCTGAAAAAATACCAAAAAAATTCATATATGATGCTGCAAAAATTCTAAAAAGCATATACAGTCCTGAAAAAATATAAAAAAATTGAAAAAATTGAAAAAATACAAAAAAAAATATAGAAAAAGTGCCTTGGTGAAAACTTGGAAACAGGTGCCTTGGTAGCAAAATTACAAAAATACAAAAAAAAAATTAAAAAATCAAAAAATCTCCAAGTGGTGAAAACCTAGAAATAGGCGCTACTTGAGGCCTTTGCACTCCTATTTGTTAGCATGTGTCCTCGACACTGAACCTTTCTCCATCATGTCTTGACCTTATTTGGCTTGGTCGGGAATTGGTCTTTGTCTTTGTCTAGGGGGCATATCTGTTAGCATAGGTCCTTTAGGTGCGTTTGTCTCTTGGGGCATTTCACAAACTGGTGTTTTTCAACACCACCCCAAATAGTGTTTTTCAACACTACCCTTGTGTCGAGTGTTTCTTAACACCTATCAAATGTCTTACCCAATAGTCTAAGTATGATGCGATATTTCTCATTGATAGATGTGATAACCAGAGTCTGACTCTATGACCAACACATGCACTTAGACAATAAACTTGCTTGAGATATGTTGACTTTATTTTTCTTTGTATGTTGTCTATGAGGATTTCTTTGATGAGTGGTCTCTCCCTGAGAAGTTTTCGATGATGCATAGCTAGAAGACTAAGGGTATGAGAACATGTTTTCTTTCTTTATCTGCTTGTGGGTATATTTTGTTGATCCTAACTATCATGAGCATTTATGCTGGTCTTACTTGACACTATGGATTGACAAGGTATTATCCTTGACTGTTTTGCGAGTGCATGCTTCTAGTTATCTTGACTTTCTGTGTGTCTTGATACAAGCATAATCTCTCCATATCAAACTTAGGTAATCTCACTGCACTAGTCATCTTGACCTACATGTCTTTGGTGCCTAGGTGGGATTTCCACATTCTATCTGATATAGATCATATTCGGATTTACATAGTCATACTAGTGTGTATTGTATGATCTTACGATGTTACCAATAAAGCTCGATGATGATTATTAGATGTCTATTGGTGTTGTGACCTTGCAAGTCAACCACTTTCATAGTAGCTTGCATTCTTAGGTTCATCATAGTTTAGTTTTTGCATCTTGCATATGGAGAGAGCTCTCCTTTTTATCATCTATGGACTAGTTGGTCAACTGTGCTCATTTTCTGATTCTTCTTGATCATATCTTTCATTTCTGGTCTTTCATATTACATCATTTTCTATCCATTTTCAGACTCAAAATCAAAATTTGAGTCACGTTTCCAAGCTTTCTCATTCTTCTACGTAGTTGACTAACCTTTTGAGGCATAATTATTTGATCCTTGACGGAATTTCTTCCTTTCCATGTCTTCCAAACTCCTAGTCTATCATTCATTTTCACTCACTTCATTTCTCTAAGGTTTGACTTAATTTTTATCATGTATCTTTTCCAGTCAAACCTAGTCAACTTGGGGCATATCTTCACTGTTTGATGGTTATCCTATCATGCTGCATCCTTTGATTATGATTTATTGTGACTTGATCAGGTTTATCAATTTGTTGTTCTCCTCTATCTGATTTTGATTTCGATTCCGAGGGGGTAGTACCTATCAGCTTTAATCTTTGATTCAGCTTTATCATTCAGCTCAGCTTGAGATTCTTATTTTTAGACTTGATTATCACCTACACTAGTAAATTTGACCTCAAATTTCGATGAACGTTGGTCGAAATTTAGACAGTAATTGGTCGAATTTAAGACCAAAACTCTCGTCGTTCTTTTTTTGTCAAATTTTCGACGTATTTAGTATTCGTCAAAATTTTGACCAAAACACAGGTCAAAATTTTGACTGCAGTCTAGGTTCAAAAATCGCCGTCATTTTTTTGCAACGGTCGAAATTTCAACCAATAAAGGAAAATGAGGTAGCCTAAATTTTGACCAAGCCATCCACCAATGCTTGGTCTAAATTTCGACCAATGCACTAGAAAATCGACGACGGTGCCATACATTCGACCAACAGTGTGGTCAAAATTTTGACCATACTGTTGGTCGAATGTATGGCACCGTCGTCGATTTTCTAGTGCATTGGTCAAAATTTAGACCAAGCATTGGTGGATGGCTTGGTTTAGAGTTGGTCGAAATTTAGACCAATGCAAAAAAAATTTTTAAAAAAAATGTTACATACCGAAGGTGCATTCAGACTTCTTTTCATTGACTTGTGATTCATGAGTAGTGGTTTACATGAACTTGTCTCTCATGAGAATGAATGGAACACTTAGCACACATTGGCTCTAGGTGATGCTTACGGAGGTGAAGCACCGGGACTTCCCAGGAGGTCATCCATCCCAGTACCACTCCAGCTAGAGCATGCTTAACTACAGAGTTTCCTCCATGGTTAAACCCACTCTGCTTGCATCCTCGTTTGCAAAACCTTCACCAAGTGTTGTGCCTATGAGGATGCAAGCAGAGTGGGTTTAACCATGGAGGAAACTTCGTAGTTAAGTGCGCTCGAGTTGGAGTAGTACTGGGATGGGTGACCTCTCTGGAAGTCGCAGTGCTTCACCTCTGTGAGCATCACCTAGAGCCAATGAGTGATAAGTGTTCCATTCATTATCATGAGAGATGGGTTCGTGTGAACCACTACTCATGAATCACGGGTCAATGAGTTTGACTCGAAAAACTACATAGTTGAATCTTGATAGCAATATCACAATTTGACTTGCTGTGGAAAATATCTCCTACTTATTAATTGACGAGCTTAAGGGGCTTTCTAATGAATGGTTCATAAGGCACAACACTTGGTGAAGGTTTTGCAAATGAGGATGCAAGCAGAGTTTGACTCAAAAAACTACATAGTTGAATCCTTATAGCAATATCACAATTTGGCTTGCTATGGAAAATATCTCTTACTTATCACATGAATCTTGTATTATTTCTTGACACCAAAACCCATCTACAAATTTCCAATTTAGGGTTCTTGGAGCAACAACATTAGGGTCTGTAAGCACACAAATACTAATGATAAAAATCATCTGTTAAAGAAAAAATCATCTGTTAAAGAAAAAACCATGTTTTAAATGACTGGCAATGGTGCCCTAACCTTGTGCAAAATATCTAGATTTGAAGACTCTAGTGGTGACTCAGGAAGTATAAACTAGATATGTTGTAGGGACAAAATGCCCTGAACAAGTTAAAAATGAGGCTTCCATGGATAGGCCAATAATAGACTCATCCCAACCAAGAAGAAAGACTCTTTTAAAGCATATTTGATGTAGGGGCATCTAGAAGAGCATCTGAACAAAGGAGGACTCCAGTAACTAAGAAGGAGAAGATGGTATCAAGACAAGTTGACTGGCAAGTTTTGAAGCCTAGAATGGCTTATGACAGTGTTGGATTCAATAAACTATGTAAAAGTCATGGTAGAGGTCTAAGGACCAATACAATGTAATAGACTCAACATAATGTAATAAGTGATCAAAGCAATGTAATAGGTGAAAGAGTCCAATAGGATTAGATTTGAGTAGTTTTCATGTTTAGAAGCATTCAATAAATACATTGGACCATGTGTAGGTCAATGGAGTAAGTTGGGAAGTCAAAATAGTCATAATTAAATGCATAAAATAAAGTTTATTAATTTAAATTTGAATGTAAACGGTCATATTACCTTTTAGGAGGGAAATTAGTTTTAACAGGTTTTAGGATTAATTAAACCTCCCAACTATCTAAAGTTGGTTGAGGCAAGTAGATAGGGGTCATTAAACGTCTAAAGGATCCATTGTACGGAGGGGGACAGGGAGAAAAAAAGCCTGTTGTACGGACTGTTGTGAAAGCAAGCAATAAAATTTCATTTTGGTGTTGTTCCATTTAGTGTATTGAACTTCTTTTTGTTTGGGACTATCAAATACATGAATTAGAAGGGTATTTAAACACATTTCACTCATTATTGAATGAATAACACTTTGTTTTGAAGCAGCATATACGACTGTTGGTTCATTTCAGGCTGTTTTCTTGAGTTTTTCCTGTGACAAACAAAAGTTTTCTTTAAATAGATGAACCTCCCATGAATCCAAGGGCCCAAAATTCATGGGAGTCATGTTACTAACATGTACAATAGAAATCTAACAAGTTTTGATGCAGCACTAGTGCGAAGACAGCAAGTTTCGAGAAAACAATGGAAATGTCCCATAGTGGATTGGTGGGAATAGTATGACAGCAGCATATTGGGCTGTACAAGAAGGTTATCTAATGATTTGAGATGTCCTAGGACATCAAAGAGAAGGTGTATGAACCATTATTTGGTCTCCAAGGTTAGTGGAGGTAGGTGTTTGGTGAAACCCTATGCAACAAGGGTTTGAAGGCATTGAATGAGTGTTTTGGGCGTTCCTTGTGGAATAGGTGTAAAATATCTTGGATTTAGTCATATTTTGCCATATTATAATTGTGATGAAAGTCTGGAGTGATGAGGATAAGAGAATGATATATTTTCTTTGTTATTTGCTTGATTTTGATGCCATTAGGAGGGTACCTTGTGAAGGAAGTTAAGACTGGTCTAAAGGAGTCACCATTGAAGTTTACATATGTTAAATAACCCTGAAAAGGGTGTCTAAAATTGTAATTTTTTTCTCAAGTTGTTTGGAAAAAGTCAAAGAAAAAGGGAGAAAACTGGTCCAGCAGGGCTAATTGGGGCTCATAGGGCTAGAAGGCAGATTTGAAGGTTGTGGTCAATAGGTGTTGTAAAGGCTATCAAAATGATTGATTCTTGTTGAAACCACCTTGTTTACACCATTTTGGTCCATCTTAGGTGTTTGGAGGCATAGTTGAGTCAATTGTGGGTATGTAGCCTTTGGTGAGCCTGAAGGGCTAGTGGGGTTCCCGAGTCATAGAAGAAGAAGTTTGAAATTTCCACCACTTCTGCTAACCACTCTACATCAATATTATCTATATTCAAATGAATTAAAAAAATAACCACAAGAATAAAGGAAGACATTACCTGACAGTACATAGTTCCAAACCTCTTACAATGGATCCGTTTGTGAAGTCTAGAAAGAAAATGATTCTCTCCCCAAACCTTAATGAAGACTGCGTATTTATAGAGATCTTTCACCTTTGTATTCAATGGATCCATGTGTGTATCGAGAAACAAAGAAGAAAACCAAACTTTATTTGAAACAAACAAATTTCTATCCCAAACAACCTCTGCAAGAATTCTCTTATAGGCCTAATCCTAGCCCTTTACCAAAACTCTTCACTAGTGGACTTATTAGTTCAATTTAATGATGGGGATGGTCCTAATATGGTTCAAGAACACTGATTCAACAACTAGTTTGGTCTCCTCAAGTCCGTACTATAGAGTACTAGACCTGCCACACTTTTCCCTTGTAGCCTTTCCACAAGTGACTTCTTGCTCTAACTCTTGATTAGTTGAGCACATGACCAAGCACCTTATGAAGTTCGATGATGAGCTCTTCTTCCTCTGGTGAAATGTTTCCATGTTTGACATCAGGGCGAAGATAATTCATCCAACGTAACCTGCAACTCCTTCCACATCTCACCAGACCTGCTCAATCGGCAACATAAACATAGATGACAACTTTTCCCATAGATGACAACTTTTTTTCACAAATAACAACTTTTCTCACCAAACCTACTCAATGGGCAACATAAACATAGATGACAACTTTTTCCACAGATGATAACTTTTCCATTGACGACAACTTTTCACACAGATGACACTTTTTCTATAGATGATAATTTTTTCCACAAATCACAACTTTTTCCATTGATGACAACTTTTTTCATAGATGAGGACTTTTCACACATATATATGACAGTTTGTTCATAGATGACAACTTTTCCCAGAGATGACAACTTTTTCCATTGATGATAACTTTTTTCATAGATGACATCGTTTCCCATAAATGACAAAATTTTCCAATAGAGTAGTGGGTAATAGTGTAAGAAATTTCTCTACGTATTTCTTGCTTTACATAAATGTTTAGCTATGTAATGATCAACCAATTGATACCAACTTTAAGCAAAACATAAATAGTTATCCTACTTGAACATACATACCTGCTCTGTGAGGAAGAAGGCTCCATTGTCCCTCTCCATGAGTTTGAACATAGTTTTTCAAGAGAAGATCCTCCTAAGGAGTCGAAGGACCTCTATTCAGACCCAAATCAGAGCAGCAAGCCTTCCTTACCATTAGTTCTCTGTAAATCAACCACAACATGTGTTTGATCAACTTGCAATGACTAGAATAATGATCAACTAACTATTAAATATAAGTTTTGAATTTTATATGTCATGGTTGGAATCTATAACCATAAAATTTACTTAGGTCAGGGTCTCATCTACATATCTGATCGCAAACGGTATCTGATTTGTTTGGGGATTAGGAATGAATCTCTAGGTATAAGTCATAAAAATAGATTGAAATATAAGCTGAATTTACACAAGAAAATGTCATTTTATGCTAATTATTGCATTTAGCAGGTATCTAAACAAAGTGAACCAAAAACATCATGAAAAATGCAGGAGCATATAATTTTTACCACTACATTTTACCTACACTTTGATGTGCACGTGAAGTAAAATATATCTATATATGCATACAAGTAAAACAGTCAATATGTAAAAGTAAATATTTTTCGAACATTTACAAGGGTGTTGATCTATGTTAAATAATATATCATTCTTCAGTTTTTATAGTTCAATAATAGAACACTCCAACAACAAATGAAAGGTTTTGCGTTCAAATCTTAGCTGGTCTATATGTAGCAATTGAACATGGTATCAAACCTAAGACCAAGCTAGTTACCCAAGCACCTGCAATATGACCAAACCAATGATGAACGGCCCACAAATTAAGAAGTCAGTAACTATGTTATTAAAAGCCTTCAACAGCAAATAAAAGATCTTAGATTGAAGTCCTAAATAATCTATAAACAACAGCTAATTACTTCTACAAAATAATTACAATAAATGATATATATGCCTATAATCACAATCCATATTCAAATGATGAGATAATTCTCATATATCGAATAGAAATGTTGGTTAGTTTGCAAATGCATTATTTTACAATAATAAATATAATTTTTTAAAGACAAACATGTTTTTTACAATTACAGTTGCATCATTTTAAGAAAATAAGTGTATCACTTCAATAAGGTACTTGCGTTGATTTGTGAGGTTAAGTACGATGAATTAGATATGTGACTACATCATTTTAGGGTAGTAAGTGCGGTGATCTAGGTGTTAATTATGGTGTTTCTCTTGTCACCTATGAAAAATAAAAAAATAAGATATAGAATAATAGAAGGATCTTGACATAGTTCACCTCTAAATCATTAACTTATTTTAGTAAAGGTGGACAGAAAAATATGCCCCCAAAATCCCCATCATATGTGATGCAGAGTGAAACAACTAAAGGTGATGGATCCACTTAAACTAGTTTAAATGCACAATAAACCTACAAGGATTCCAATAGGCTATAAAGCACTTAACCCACAAAACATCAAACCCTCGCTCTATATCTTCAAGATTGATTGGAAATATATTAATAAGGTTGATTTGATAGGTTACAAACCCTTTTCAACTTCTGAATGCCTCCAAGTAATCAACTTTCATGAAACTGCCAATCAGGCCTTAAGCCCCCAATTAGCCCTCCAGTAGCTGTTTTTGCAATTTTTCTCACAACTTTTCAAAACAACCCTGCAAACAAATAACTGTTCCAAGTACCCTTTTTGGCGATCTAAAACATACTTAACAATCAATATGCATTGCTTTGGAAACTGTGCCCTTAAAATGACTGTCTCAATTTTTTTGAGTGTATTTCATGTGAGTTTACAAAGCAACTATGCCAAATATGTGTCCAAAAGTCACCAAATTCATAGGACACTCATATTTTATGTCTAATTAGATGAATCAACAACCAATTTCACCTTATGTTCTCATTTTCTATAAAACCCCAAATTCACCCTTCAAACCCTCTACACCCTAGGGTATCACCAATCTAGCACTTCCACTTACTTCCAGGTCATAAAATTCATGATTCACCATAAGTTCAACATGTTATTGAAGAATATCAAATAATATATATACCTTGTTCAGCCAGATGTACGGCTGTGTTACACATGGCATGTATTTGGGTACCCAAACTTGTCCAACCACTAATCAACTTTGCATTTTTTTCTCTTCAACCTGCAAATCTGCATCATTCTTTCTTATTTGGTGTTAGTAGGGCATGTTAGAGTCATAGGTTCCATTCCTTGAAGCAGGTAAATGTACAAAGTGGAATGGAACCTTCATTTATTCATATTATCAATGTAAACAAATAGAACTTTCTGCGAGACAACAGATATATCTTTTCAAATGAATTAATAAGCACCTTAAAACTAATCAAAGACTATACAAAGGACTCATACCAACATGAATGAACAGTTATTGCATCAAAGAGACTTCAAAAATATGCAAGAAACACAGAAATCTTATTGAAACTGTCACTATCCATACAATCTCTGTACTCTGTCGTTCATACAATGCTTAACATGTTTCATCTCGACATGACATCATATATAGACCCTTATACAACTTTCCAACCGACCAAAGTTGGTTGAGATGACTAATTAATCAAACAATTGCTTAGTTTTGGTTTTCCCTCTAAAATCATCATGAACGTTGGAATTTAAAATTCAAATTATGAACTTTGCTTTGTATGACTTTCTTAACACCTAGACCCATAATAATGACTTGAAATTGGTTCAATGACCTTATTAAATATGACAAAACATAAAACTACTCTCTAGGCTACCCTTATGGCTCATTAGGCCATTTTTACATTATGTTGCCCATAGGGCTTTATCAGGACCCTTACAATTCTTGACTTCCAAAGTACTTTGTTCATTACAGTATGCCATTATTGGCCTTAGAATATCCCAATTGGCATGACTAGATGCCTTTTCCCTCTTGTCTTCACCTAGTACCATATTGTCCTTAGTTGTTTTGTTAAGTGCCCCTGCACCAATATGTGTCCTAGGGTGTTGTGTTATTGAAATATATCTACATTAACACGACAACATTACCTAGAAAATGGAAAAAACATAGGTGCCTACAAGAGGACTTTTAAGTTCTAGTAGTTTGATACATCTATGTGAGATAATTAACTACCAAGTAATGGTTGTAAAATACTTCATTGAAGCCATTTTGACCTTATATTAGACTACTTGTTTATGTGTTTTGTTGTGAAAGATAGTGTGAAAACTTGTAACTTGAAAAAGTTACTGAATATACACAAAACATTTCATTTTAGTCATACCTACAGCCATAAGTGATTGTGTGATTTTTGTGTTTATGAATCATCAAAACTTGTCCTAAAAAATGTCCCACATAGAGAAACAAAATAGCATGGGTCATAAATATATCATTTTTCCTTTATCTAGAATATTTTGATTGGAAACCCTTGCAAATTATAAATTCATACCTTGCATTTTAGTGGCATTCTTATATTGAGAGTTTATAACCTTTCTTAGTCATTTTCATAGTGAATAGTCCTCATCTTAGATTCAAAAAATCTAAAAATCTAAAAACATAGCTTGCACATCCTAGGGTCAAGAATTACACTTTCTAGAGTCATTTTCCAAATTAGAGGGTACATCTTTTGAGGACATTCCTATTGTGGCTTTGCACGTTATCTTGACTTCCTTTAAATATAGTTATCTTCTTTTCATGTCCACCTTTTCTTGGATGCTTTTCATTCTTGTCTAAATTTGTCTTATTCATAAACACCTTGTCATAATTATAATTTTGTTTTCCTCAAAATTGAATTCAAGATAGTTCCCAACATCATTTAGGTATTTCCTTAGAAGGTTTACATTTATCTATCTTAGGGTATACTACATGCACCTTAGATGATGCAGAGTGGCATGCAAAAGGTGATGGATTCACAATGACTTAGGCAAATTCATAAATAACCCACAAGGATTCCAATTGGCTTCAAAGCACTTCAACCCACAAACACAGTTACCTGACTCCAAATCTTCAAAGTTGATGTTAAATGTGTCAAACAAGGTGATTCAATAGGTTTCAATCAGATTCTATCATTCAAACAACTCCAAACACACAAATTCACCAAAACTGCTAATTAGGCCTAGTTAATAGGCTAGTAGCCCTCCAGCAGCGTTCAAACCCAAATAACTCAATTTTTTTCCAAATGAACCTACAAAAAAATTAGCATTCCAGATACCCTTTTGGGAGAACTATAACATATCCAAAATCCAATATCAACTTTTTTGGAAAGTGTGCCAATAATCTTGACTGTCTCAAATTATATAACTATTCCTACTTATCAAATTATATAACTATTCTCATGATCCAACCCAACCTGTAAAAATGGTGGAAATCACCTCATTCGTTATGACAAGAGCTGTTGCATCTCTATCCCCCTCGACCTACAAAATTATCCTTAGAACCATTGATATAATGAAATACAATGACCCAACAAATATCACATACCTTGTGAATTTATGAGTATCTTTTCATACCTTATTCAAAGCTTCATTGATATTTTGGATTGCCCCAGGCCCAAACCTGCACAAGAGAAACCAAATGAGCAAGATAAATTTGATAGAATTATAAAATTCAAAATGCAAGTGAGGCAGCTTACACATGCTTGTCACGCCCTCTAAATGTCAAAAGATAAATACCACCCTCTTGACACTTCAATTCACATAAGTTCTCTTCTTCTTCTTCATATCTCTTTGACATCCTAAACAAAAATACTTCTGAAAAGGCTGGCAAATTCTCAAAGAAATTGGGCCATTAATTAACAAACTAGTTGGCTTATTCATATATAGAATGAAGTACACACTAAAAATTACAATATATAGGCAACAAGCTGTGTAAAGCTTAAACAACAGGCTTTTAATCTGTGAAGTATGTTAGAGTTGATTCTAATTGGATCTCCATGTAAATCGGAACTGTCAACTTTTGTTGTGATTAAAAAGGGGAAAGTACCCGTAATTGTTTGTGTTCTAATAATCGCCTGTGGGAGAGGCACTAAGGCCTATAAATATTATGTTTTTATCATGATCTGGATGCAGGTGTCAGTGAAAGGAGAAAGGAACAGTAGGTGACTGTTGAACAGGCAGTGAAGGGTGCATTTGGGAAGCACCACGTGGTGAATATGAACAAGTTGAGGGTGGAATTGGTAAATGAGTGTTGGAAATGATTGAGAGAGTTTTTTTGAAGGTGTTTGAGCCATTAGAAAGGTTTTGTGAGTTGATTTAGGGTCTTTTCTAGGAAGCCCTAGGCTAGAAACCCTTAAAGGGAGGGTTTGATGAAAAAGTATCTAGGAAAGCTTGGAGGGTCAAACTAATTGAGGAATTCTAATGTTTATTAGATGCCTTGAGACTTTATAAAGGTTGGAAGGTTGAGAGTAAGTGTAAATAGGAGTTTCTTTGGAAGAGGAGGGCTAATTAGGTCTAATTGCTGATAGGGACAGTCATAGAAGTGTGCAACAGTCACAAGTTGAAGATTGGTATTAGTAGGGTTTGAAGAACTCAATAAAGGGTATCTGGAAAGGTGAAGAAGTCACCATGGTGTTTGAGGAATTTTAGAGAAAAGTGCAATTTACTGGTAGGACAGGGCTAATTGGATAGTCCTAGAAAAGGCAGTTTTGAAGATTGGGATAGAGTTAATGCTTGGTAGGGGTTGGAACTCCTTAGTTAGGCTATTTGAGGATTTTTGAAGCCTTAGAAGGATCAAGGGAATCCTTGAAGACAGAAATCAAGAGGTGATTGCATGAAAGGTGAATTAGGAGTGTTCCCAAGGAGAGGGAAATTGGAACATGGACAAAGTGAATTGATAAGTTGTCTAAAATGAATCAAGGCAATGAACCTGTTGCAGAGGAGTGTTTGGTTGATATCCTTAAGTCAGGGACTTCTTATTGATCTTCTAGCTGAACTCTAGTTCCTTGAGTGGATTCCAAGACGTTGTTGAATCCTCGAGTTGAACACGGTTCCTTAAGGGGATATTAGAAGGCTCTGCATCAAAAAATCTAAGCTTGTCTTTAAAGTTTGAGCTTCACTTGGTTTCGAGAATAGTTTAATATTATCTACTAAACAAGGCCAAACACGTGAAGGTGGAAGCTCATTTGGCCCCTCCCCCCCCCCCCCCCTAACATCACTCTAAATTCCCCATTAACATTTAATAACATTCATTCATTCATTCATCCATTTTTGAAATATAACATTCAATCATTATAATCACATGATAACATTCATTAACACATAAAATTCATTAACACACAACATTCATAAATAATTCATTAACACATAATTCATTAACACACAACATTCATGAATAATTCATTAACACATATTAACAGACATCATTCATCAACATTACTAGTACAAAATTACATCCATTAAGAGAATGTTCTTTCATTAGCAATAAATGTTAATTACAATCATTTCTTTTTGGGTTTCTTGCTATTTTTTTTAATCATATAATTTCTAAGAGGAAGATCAATGTCCTCATCATTCCCCTCCTCTATTGATTCTAATCCAACATGTGTCTCCTCCTCATCTGTTCAGGAACAGGAGGCCGCTGCACTGAAGGGGGGTCTGCTGCAATAAGTACTTCATGAGTTAAATTCACACTATTTTATATTATTGAATTACAAGTATTTATGTAAGTAAAAGAACTATAAATCAAAAAATTAATTTAAAAGAACAAAACATAGATTTTCTTTACTTGAATGTGCCACATGATCTACATGGCGATCAGTCTGAACATCCTCTGGCACTCGTTCAGCATGACCTGATTCTATATCCTCTAAAATATACACAAAAATGTTACACCAAGTTCAATTTAAGATGTTAAATTGTATTAATAATTACATAATTAGTTTTAAATAGCAAATGAGCACCTCCTTGGACAATATGATGCACATCGGGGGCTTCATGATGCGGCGCCGTATGATCTGTGTCACGATTAAGAGGCTACATTGCAATGTAATAGACATTATTATCAAATTGATTGTTGCTCAAGTATTCAATTTCTAATATATTTTTTTGGCATATTTACCTGTGCACATGATGCAGGAGACTCTTCGGTTGGGCCAGTGGAAGCTTGCCATAGGCATTCAGCCACAGCTTGATAGCCTTCCTTGAAGGCAATTTTTCTATGTTCTTCCGTGGCCTCTAAATTAAAATCAGAGCCCTGCATTTTTTGATTAAACAAAATTATTTGCATTTTATAAATAATTTTTCTCTGCAATTCATTTACTGCTACTTACAATGCGAGCTTTAATTTTTGAATATCCTCCAGCGCCAAGTCTGTGTTGCCCAATCTTTTGCAGCCTGGCCTTTGTTGCCTTTGAAGTGTCCTGCAACCTATGAAAAGTTTGAAAAAAAGGTTATAAAAACATGTATATGGAATAACAAATGAAACTTTGAAATGCTGAACACATTGCATTCAATGGTGAAAATGTCTAAAACATCATACCAAGATATTATATTGAAAAATGATGATTGCATTCAAAATTTAATTATCATCTCAAAAGTCCATGCCAAACACCTTATCACTAGTAGTTAATACTATTGCATACCTTCTCGCATTTGTTGGTGAAACTCCTTTTTGAGCATCCGCTTTCTCCTTTGCATCTAAAATAAATTCATTCCAAGCTCTCACTAAAATAAAGGGAGGACGCTCGTACTTTGGGTTCTGGACAAGACTCTTTCTATATGCGTCCCTCACAATCTTAAGATGTTTGCAAGCTCTTTCTAAAATTTTCTTCTCATCAAAAATATTATTACCAAACTCATGATGTAAATCTTTGATGAGCTGATCTTTTAAACTTTTTTCTTGCAAATTCCACCTTTTAAGGAAAAACACAAAATTGTTAGATATAGCCACTAAAAGAAAAGACCGGAATGAAAGGAAAAATACTGTACCAATTAATGATATGAAAAAAAAATAGTGGGATAAACTTAGTTCACTTATGATGTTCCACCTTGTACATATGGTGGGCCCGAATATATGCAATGTGAGGTCATAAAGCTTCTTATAAAACATATCATTTCCTGCAAAAAATGTCATGGGATAATCAATACAAAACTTGTTATGAATAGGTAAATGCATATTACAATATAAAAATAATTATTTAAAGTACCTGGAATCTGAGGACATCTTATAGGCATTGATTCATTATTGTCAATCAATATTGACGTCTGCGTAGCTCCCATGCTAGTAACACGGGTAGATCCAGGAAATGGTGGTGAATTATCACCAATACATGCAGATTGATCAGTATCTGGTGTACCAAGCGGTGCCACCGGGGTATCTCCTGCTCCAAAAAAATAATCCACTATGTGATGCACCCAAGATTAAAGTACAAATTATGAAATCATAATTAGAACAAAACCAAATATAGTAAAACAATGATTTACTAGTTGCCACAGCCCTTGAAGGCGTTGATGTTTGCATGGCCCTTGTGGCCGACATTGCACTCGGCAATCTTCTATGGACAACCTGGTTAGGAGGAGTCTCCTGTAATTGATGACCTAAACAATACATTGTTAGCAAAGACATTTTGAAATAATAAAAGTAAGAGTTAATTTGAGAAATTTTTTAATGTTCCAAAGAAAAAATTCCTTGTAACTTGTCAACTAAAGGATTATTTTACCTGAGGCGGCCGGAGGCCTACTAGTACCGGCCTCATCTGCACATTGTCCTTGACCAGGTGCTAGAGATTCCATAAAATCCTGCAACAAGAACACATATTACATATATTTTATTTCACAACATAAAAGAGTATAAAATATTAACCTTTATTGAAATTTTGTTATAACTAAAGATTCATTACTGCTTACTTGATACCGACGTGCGAGCGCTTTCAATTCAGTTAGCCTCATCAGCATCTCCTCAGTTGGATTTGTTACATACAAAATATTAATTATTTCTTTATTGATTTGTTTCATTTTTTTCTTCAACATGATTATAACATTAGGCGAATCTGCAAAAAGATCATCATCCTCGGGGGTAGCTATTGCCTCTACTGTCGAGGGTGCTTTTCCCTTATCTTGAACATCAAATTGTGACAGGAATATCAGTAAAAATATCATAAAAACTCCAAAACCATAAATAAAATAACGTAATAATATAACATTTTTCAACTATCTAATTTGTACAATTTTAATAAGGTTTACCCCTGAAGAACGGGTGGGAGGAGCATCCTTATGGCCTCTATCATCTGCGGGATCCATATCATCCTGTGACAAAGATTAAATATAAAAACTTTAGTGAACTAAAAGCAATAGACTTAGCAAAAAAAAACTTATTAATAAAATGGTATATAGTACTTACCACCCTCATAATAGTAACTTTGTTTGTATCTATGCGATTTAAATGATAATCTATTAGCAGTTCTTCCCCTGCACTTATTGATTTTATTGCACATACAAAAACTTGATTCCCCTCACGCGCCTCAAATATGCAATTGGGTTGCTTATTAGTTGACGAAGGTCGCGTACTATTTATAAAACCCACAATATTACCTGTCGCTTTTGGTCTCCCATCAATGTACATTGCAAATCTTTTACTTTGATCATTTTCTTTCCTTTGTATATAATTAGCTGATAGTGCATACCTACGCATACTTTTTTTATATTGAACAATCCGCATCCAATCATTGTAATTGTAACACGGACCGACATACTTGAACAATTTAACAACTCTGTTGTAATATACCTTTATCCCATCCATGGAAAATAGGCCCAAACCATGTAATGAGGATGGAGCAATGCGATATATCCTCTCATTAACACAAAAATCAGTATTAATTGGAGGTAGCTCATTGGGTACCCATTGTTTCTCAATGTGTCTATACCGAAAGGGCACCTTGATGTCGCCTTTGGTCTCATCATCATAAGAACATGACCCCCCATTAGCAAGGAAATATTGCATGCGTTTATCAAATTTTTTTCTAATCTTTTGACCTCTAGTTGATCTCCCTATTTTAGCCGTACTTCATGTAGAACTTTCATCTAGCATTCCCTCATTTCCCTCATTCGATGTAGATAGATCTGACAAGTACCTATTTGGTGGGTGCTGCAATCCATCAAATGAGATATTGCCACATCAATATATATATAGAATAATCAAGTTGTGACCCATACGTACAATTCTTCTTTGTCTATACATGAGACATATAAAATGTACTAGGTTGAAAGTGATTATATATTATATTTCTATACGGTTCTTCTTTGTCTATATATAAATTATATGATTATATAATATGTCTATTTATAACATACGTGCTCAGTGATAAACAAGAAGAATATAAGAAAATTATGTCTATTTATTGACTTATACCTGCTGATCCATGTCACTGTGCATGATCCATGCCAAAGGGGTCAAATTTCCTGCATATGTTAATCATTTATCTTAAGTTAGCTAAATGTTACATGATACGTATGCTACAAATAACTTAGAAGATAACATGAACAATATGTAACATCGTAAACATGAACAAATTTACCTTATATATGGAATCCAAGATCGTCAACAGAAGGCCTGGGTGACAATGTCTGTAGTCAATTGCCTGTTTGCAAAAAGGGTGATAATCAAACACAAATATACATGTATCAACAACAATTAATTGAGCATCGTAAACAAAAAATTGGTAATTATAAATCACATATGTCATAATCATTAGAATTGAACACAATAAATATGTAACCATTTCAATTATGTCATTGATCATCATCATCATCATCATCATCATCATCATCATCATCATCATCATCATCATCATCATCATCATCGCCATCATCTCCATCATCACCATCATCATCTCCATCAACAGCATCACCATCATCATCATCACCATGATCACCATCACCATCATCATCACCATCATCATCATCATCATCATCATCATCATCACCATCATCATCATCATCATCATCATCATCATCATCATCATCATCATCTGCTTCTTCATCATCTTCAGTATCTTCTTCTTCCATAACATTATACTTTATCGGCCTTCCTCTTGGATCATGTCTAACAAAAAATGACCAACCCTATTTATGTGGAACCTCTGAGTAAAACACTTGCTCACACTGGCTTGGAAGAACATAGGGCTCATCTCCAACTGGCTCAAATGACCTTGCATTAATCATTGTAAATCCATTATCATGTTGAATAACAGTTCTATCTAGATCATTTTGATTTAGTCGTAGCCTGTACCATTTGACGACAAATAGAACTACTTTGAAGGAGTTAAAGTCGCACTCAATTATATCATCTAAGATGCCATAGTATTGATTTTGAGATTGTTGAGGATGTATGTCATTTCTAGATGATATATTGGTGACCTCGAAAACTGCACTTATCCCAGAATCACAAGTTTTCTTTGTGTCATCCAACTTTTTTATGCGAAATTTGTGGCCATGATAGTACATAGCTTTGTGGTGCTTGACCTGCAATTTTTCAAGTGTGTAAATTATTTGCATCATGAGTTGATATGAAACATACGAGTCATGATCATTAATAAATTTCTACGTACCTGTCCACCTCTTAAACCATGTGCTAGATCAATTACCATTGGAGTAACATTGGAATCTCCATTACGATGAGCTTCTCTAACCAATGAAGCAACACCTTCCCATGTTAATGAGAAACTATTTTGTTGACATCGTTCAATCCATACCATCATCCAATCAAGATTGTTTGCAATATACAAATGTATTGCATGCCACTCTCGACCAGCTGTATCAAAAATATCTTAGATTTATTGCATCCCACTCTCTACCAAATTTATAAGAATTAATTAACTACAATAACATCTTAGATTTACCTCTCACTTTCCTCAATCTACCTTTTCCCATCAAGTACTCCCCTTCAAATTTTTTAATGGAGTTGGGATCCCAAATACGATCTACATGGATCTTTGCTGCAAACTTAGGAAGATATTCACTAATGTACACCATGGTCTGGTATACCATATATCCCTCCACCATAGAACCCTCAGGATGTGCTCTTTGTCGAACCAAGCCTTTCAAAAATTTCAAGTGCCTCTCAACCATCCACATTGACCTAGTTGGTACAAGTCCACACAATTCAATCTCCTCAACTTGATGTATGAGGTAATGTTCTTGTGCATTGAAAAAAGTTGAAGGTAGACACTTTTGCATTTCACACATAAGAAGAGGAATTTTTCTCTTCCAGTATTTTATATCTTCTTTATTGATTTCTTTAGATGAAAACCACCTCATGTATTTTCCAAGATCATATATAACTTGTTTGACACCGTTGGCAAAGTGGTGTGGGAGAGATAGAGGTAGAACATACTGCAATATTTGTAAAATGATCTTGTCAATATTTTATAAAAGAATGCAATGAAAACCACATGCAATATACAAATATATAGTGAATACAAAATAATATGAATTACCTTAATAAATATATGCCAATCGTGTGTTTTCATCCCTGGCCCAAATTCACTTTTCTTTGATATGAGATCATTTATGTTCGCAGCAAATCCTGTGGGAAATCGTATTTTCTTTATAATTTCTTTTATAGCATTGCTCTACTGCTCTGACAATAACCATGGAAGGGCACTTGTATCAATCTGGTCTCCATTGTTATTTGATCGAATAAAATTTTTCATTGCATGGTTGGATTCTTCAATGTCACTACAAATTTTGATAATTTGGTCTTTGTCACGCCTTCCATCCAATATTTTCCATAATGTCTCTGTTACATTCTTTCCAATATGCATAGGATCAAACAAATGCACGATTGGGAGTTGCTCGTAGTACGACAACCTAGTAAATTGTGTAGGATAACTTTTTAGTCCTTTTGGAAGTTGGTCATTGATGCTTTGACAACCTTCACAAGCATCAATTACATCATCAGTAAACAAAACACAATATCAAAATATAAATTTGAAACAAAACCCATCAGAGGAATGACATTACCTCGATGATTTATTTTATTGTATGCCAACTTCCATAGGTGAGGTGTCATTCTCCGTGGCTTTGATGTAGTCTCTTCTTTCCCATTGAAAAGATGTTTTTTAGTAATTCGGTACTTATGATTTCTATGGAGAAAGTGTCTATTCTCATCAAACACCTGCTTTCTCAAACTTTTTGAATGATGAGATTTTGTCTTTGGACCACAAACTGGACATGCAAATTTTCCCTTTGTCTGAAGACCTACAAGATCATGTATAATTGGATTAAATGTGTTAACTTTGTGTTAGCACTATAACATACCAAAAAAGAGGCGTTAAGAAGAGAACATACCACAAAAATGTGTTAGCCCAGGGGCATCATGTATTGTCCATACAAGCATTACATGGAATTGAAATTGTCTTTGTCCTATTGGTCTAGAGATGTCATACATAGTGACCCCATTCCATAACACCATCAACTCGTCGATAAGGGGCTCAATATATACATTGATATCTTTAACTTGGTACTTACCTAGTTGAATGAACAAAAACATTACATAATTATTATGACCATTTTGATGGATTATTAATAATAAATTGATTTAGATGACCATTAAATCAAAAAATACCTGGAACAATCAGTGACAACATTATGTGCTCCCTCTTTATGGACAACCAAGGAGGAATGTTATTGTTGATAACAAAAACAGGCCACACCGAGTAAGTAGATCTCATCTCTCCAAACGGATTGACACCGTCCGCTGCCAATGAAAGCTTGAGATTGCGAGGTTCTTCTTTAAAGTGTGACCATTTTTTTTCTATTTCCTTAAATGCTGAGCCATCTGCAGACATTCACATAATGCCATCTTGACTTCTATTGCGTGCATGGTAATCCATAAATTGTGCCAAGCTATTGCACTTGAATAATCGTTGCAGACGTGGAATAATGGGAATATGTCGAAGAACTTTGCGAGGCACCTTTTTTGTTATTCGATCTGATTGATATCTACTAATATGACAAATAGGGCATTCTGTTGCAAATTCATGTTGTTTATAATATATAATATGATCGTTCGGACATGCATGTATTGTTTGATATTCCATTCCAATATCTTTCATAATGGCAGATAATTCTCGGTACGAGTGAGATAGAATGTTTGATGGTGGTAACAAACACTCACCTACCAACCTATGACCAAAAATATAATTTGTTAATTTAAAGAATATTAATTGCTACACGATTCACCCAATATTAATTGTAAGGGAATTACGACTAAAATAATGAAAAAAGATGACATACCTTAACATACGTGTCATTGCTATGTTGGATAAACCATTCATAACCTTCAAGTTCACCAACAACAATACAGCGGCAAGAAGAGTTGTTTCGGAGCCTTCATATAGGGGCTTGTGTGCCTTCTCAAGTATAGGTACATCAAGCTCCGCATCAACATCATCATCATCTTGATCATCGTGATCATCTTGATCTTCTTCATCATCATGGTCTTCTTCCATGTTATCATTACCTTCTACTTCTATATTCACACCTCCATGTTCCCTCATTTGGAAATCCACATTCTCCAGATTGTCATGGTCCATAACATGAAACTGAGGGACGTTGACCTGTATGAAAATGATGACCTTATATTAACCATGACCATGTTGTCATCATCAAATCATGTCTTATGTATTTTATAAAATATTAAAATACATACCAATGGATGAAATTCGTTTCCCCCTTCAATGTGACCATGTTGCCTACAATGTTCCTCAGCTGTTTTGATTAGATATCTTTGAGTCTTTAAGCCCTTACAAAGTTTGCAAGGACAATAACATTTTCCATCACCCTTTCTTTTTAAGTTAGACCATAGTCTAGCAATTGTCTCGCTATTTTTTTGTGCGTTGATATCGTCAGACATGGTCTTTCTTAAATGGAATGACTCATTGGTGGAAGAAGGATGATTTGTTTGCAACCTGCTGATAAAAATCATTATTGAACAACCATTTTCTCAACCATTTTAATATCGAAAACATCATATGAAATATCTTTATCATTTAGATTTTAATGCTATATTTTAACTTTTAATCAAAATTCTGTGTAATATAAGGACCCCTATATCACCATTTTACTGAGAGTCAAGCATCAAGTCATCGGTAAGTTAACACAACTTGATAAATTTGGGAGTAAGCTTCATTTGTTTGGTATGAATATGTTGAGTTGTTAACCCAAGTGTTGACAGTATCACTCCCTATTAAATCATTTAGATGGGATATCAATTAGTGATATCATTGTTCAACATATTAGTAAGCTTCACTCCCTATTAAATCAATTAGCTGGGATAAATGCTAAAGTAGGTAGAGGAAAAAATTAGGACAAATGGAAGAGTAGACAATTGGCAGTCAAGTTCTTGAGTTCTTCTCAAGATGGTTCAATTTATGCTTGTTATTTTCCTTACAACGTTACTGCCTGGCTATTGCCCTTTTAGAGTACATTATTAAATGGCCCCTACTAAAGAATATATCAGTTCCTATTAGGAGAATATGCATCTGGTTGGGTTCCTATTTTAGTGGTTTGGAGATGTGTTTTGGGATGCTTGGAAAGGGTCTTTTTTAGGGGAATGGTTTTCTGTTGTTCTTGTGGATGAGAAAGAACACGTGATAACATGATGGAATTTCTTTTTGTTGTGTTGGGAATTTGGCTTTCATTTTAGTTCATGTTATGATCTTTTTGGTTCATTTATCTTAAGTTATATTATTTGCAGTCTTTAGTTGCAGGCGCTGGCAACCACTTTATATCACAGAAAGAATATGCATCTGTTTGGGTTACTAGAGGGCCCCAAGACTCAGATGCACTAGCAAAAATAACTCGCTAAGCAACAAATTTAAGTTGCAGAATATGTCACATGTGACTCTTTCTTGTCAAATCATTTAATTGTCTTTCGAAAAAAAAAATAGAGATCACAAACTTTTCTAACATGGATCTGTCAATTTTTAGATTACACATTCAATCAAATGTAGAACATCTAGAATAATATAAAGGCACCCTTGTAGCTTGACAGCAGGGTAAAGCATCTGAGTTTTATCTTCTGAGACCTTGGTGTGCTTAGTTCACTGATAGGTTATAAATGGCGAAGGTTTGGCCTGCAATTTTTACAGTGATGGGATTATTCACATTTGCCACTGCCTCTACTACTCCTCCCATTTTTATCTTTGGAGATTCATTGGTGGACATAGGAAACAATAATTACATTACTACTCTTTCCAAGGGAGATATTTGGTTCAATGGCATTGACTTTGGAAATGGCTTACCAACTGGAAGGTTTTGCAATGGAAGAACCATTCCAGATTACATCTGTATGGGAAAAGTTCCTAACTACATTTTTTCCACTTCTCCCAAGTCCAAAGCTTGTGTTGTAAGTTTGCAAAGTTAATTAGTGTTTCTTTTTTTATGGTAGGCCAAATCATGGGGGTGCCTTTTCCGGTCCCATATTTAGATCCAGAAGCAAATGGGAGAAACATACTACTAGGAGTCAACTTTGCCTCTGGAGGCTCTGGAATTCTGCCTTCCACTGGCTACAAATATGTAAGTTCCAAATAGCCTTAAAAGATATAGTTTTTCCTATTCCAACACAACTAAATATGATGCGGTGTTTGGTATAGTAAGAGTAATCAATCCTCATTGGCTTTTAAACAACACATTTCATAAAATACCAACCAACTTAAAAGCATTTTATCTTACATACCTGTTTGCAGATTGGCAGAATACCCTTTGAGAGGCAGATTGAGTTCTTCTGCAACACAAAGGTAGACTTGGTTTCTATGTTGGAACAAGCTGAAAATGCTACTCATCTCATCTCCACAGCTCTTTTCTACATTAACATTGGAAGCTATGATTATATTTCCAATTACTTTATCTCGCAGTCAAAAGTTTCTCAACTCTACAATGTGAGCCAATACCAGGAACTGCTTCTTAGAAAGTTTTCTGAATAGCTCAAGGTGACCCCATCCTACTCTTATTAATAGATTTGAAGACATACTAATTAAGATTCACTTATGAGCTCACTAGGCAGGACTCGGGCTTGAAATGCTGTGAGGGAATAGTTTAATGCAATTGAACACAAAAAACCATCACATAATCTTAACACAACTTAATTACCCACTAATATGACAATCACATATTATTCAAGGTTTGATGTTTGGGAAGTCACATCACAGATTCTATTATCTATTTTGTGGTGCAGAGTTTATATGAGATGGGAGCTAGAAAATTTCTTGTGTCCAATCTAGTACCCCTAGGTTGTACGCCATTGCTTATAAGTTCAAGAAACCCAAATAATGGAAGCTGTGTACATTACATCAATAGTATTATCACAAAATTCAACTTGGGTCTAGAAAACATGCTTCAAAATGAACTGCAGATGGAATTATCTGATGCGCACTTTGTGCTGAGCAACAATTATGCCATTCTTTCTCAAGTCATCGACAATCTAGTTGCATTTGGTAAGTTGCTGTTATTATATTCTCAAAGAGCCCTATTTTAATGTAATCTAATATTTCTAATTTAGGAAACTTTGATGGGTGTAGGATTCAAATATGCAAATGAGAGTTGCTGCGGGATAGGGCGTCTGAGAGCAGAGTTTCCTTGTACTCCCATTTCGAGGTTGTGTTTCCACCATGTAGATTACGTGTTTTAGGATGCCTTACTCAAATGAGGAAAGAGTCCAATTGTCTCAAATGTAGGCATAAGAGTTCCAGCCCCAAAAAATGGGTGAATACCATCATGGGAATGGACAAAGAAGAGAGAGAGAGGAAAAAGAAACAAACTAAAAAGATGACTACTAAAATAGTAGAGGAGATGAAGAAGGTTGAAGTTGTTCCTATGTAATAAGCACTTATAGATGATATTAATTTTTAGGATATAGCTTTGTTGGCAAAATGTTCAGCGCTCCCCTCGAGATTCGTGACAAGGGCTTAACCGCCTCCTATGTACTATAAATTGAGTGGTTGTATCGGGCATTGATAGATCGGTCTTTTGGTGCAATGGCAACCCCACTCTAACAAGTGGTATCAGAGCTTGGTCATAGGTTCGAATCCTCAGACCCTCGGGTAACGCTGAGGGGGAGATTGTTGGCAAAATGTTCAGCGCTCCCCTCGGGATTCGTGACAAGGGCTTAACCGCCTCCTATGTACTATAAATTGAGTGGTTGTATCAGGCATTGATAGATCGGTCTTTTGGTGCAACGGCAACCCCACTCTAACAAGCTTATGCATCCACACAAGACATATATATATTTTCCTTTGATGCTCCTATGATTGAGAGGGATACAACAAAGAAGAGTGATAAGAAGGATAAGAAAACTGCTCATCCAAAGAGTAGTGGTACAGAAGATCAAAGTGAAATAGGTGTCCCTCCTTCAAGGAACACAACTAGAAACAAAGAATAGGACATTGTTCCTTTAGAGAAAACTATAGTGCTTAATGAGAAAGAGGAAGAGGAAAATACTAAGAAGGTTCAAGACACTACTAAGACAAGTGATGAATTTAAGTGGTAAACATTGATTCCTCATTGCTTCTAAAACAAAAATTGAAGCTTTCAATAGGTTCCTTCAAGGATCATTCCTCTCTCATTCAGAATAAAGAAGAGTGGGATGCCTTAAGTAAGATAAAAGATAAGAGAAAGGTAGAAGCCTTTAATCAGTATGAAAATGCACACAATTGATATATTTTAGCATCACTTGAAATTATTTAAGGAATGTGCTAATGAAGTGAAGTATGTGTTCTATCAATTTTTCTTGAAATGACCTAGTTTTTCAAAAAAGCATAAAGGATGAGATTGACTCCATTGAGTCATAGATCACACAATTGGTAATAATATATATAATATTTCAAAGGATAAGGATGCAGAAACTAGAGCTTAAATTGAGAAGCTTAATTCATAGCTTTCATTTCTTTAGGACTATAGGGAGCGGATAAAGAGACAGTTATATTAGTTGAGGGAATCAATGAATTGAGGCTTTCCTCATTTGAGAAGGAAGATCCTATCAGTTTTTGGGTTTTGGTCAAAACTAAATTTTCTATATTGGCCATGACTATGCAAACAAGGGTTTACAGTTTATTAAAAAACTTACAAACCCAATGTATAAATGTGTATAAATAGAACCACACATTATCTAAATTATGACTAACTTTTATTAGAAATCACAACATTTTTACCTCTATCATTGCTTAAAGAATAATTAAGTTAAATTGATTAATTAAAATGAAGGGAAAAAACTCAAACTAAAAAGTTAGCACATTTCACAACATAGAAAATTTTGAATTTGATGAAAGTTTTGAATAGTTTAGTAAATTAAATCTATTTTCAGATCAAACTACATGAAGATTTCAAAATTCAAGCGAATCAAATTTTCCCATTCTCATATGCCAGTTTCTAACAATCATAAGACCGTGAGCCCAGTGTCTACAGCAAAGAGTAAGCAGGAGGATTTGAAGCAAAGGTTATTGTAGGTTGAACTCGGCCTTGCAATTATAAAAGACATTCAGACCTTGCCAAGTATTTCAAATAAACCGTGAGTACCATGTTTACAGTGGCATTTCTATGCAGGATAAATACAAAGGTAAAACTGTGCCATTAAAATCTCAGTGATTGTTTTTTTTCAAAACTACATTCCAAAACCATTGATTATGCATTGGTTATATGGCATTGCATCCTAAACCCTAGTTGCAGCTTTCATAATTCTCAGTCATAGAATTTACAAACCATACTCAAACACCAGTAAACATACACATTGATTCATATATCACATTGATTCAATACCAGAGATGAGTACAAGAATTGAAAATGACAATGCAGTACGTGGTAATGCGAAATATAGCAGACACGATCACGGATTAACATACCTCAAACTCTGGAAGATAAGAAATGTGCTATTAACCTTGGGAGAATTGAGCGTTGTTGCGGAATAAGCTCTGCTAGTCCGCTCAGCTCCTTAGCTCAGTGAAAATCCCAATTCACGTGCTCACTCACTGCCGTAAAAATGAAAATGATTGAAATGTTCTTTTTAACTAATATGCCCGTGTTCGTCGAACTTTCGACAGGCATATATTCATCGAAAGTTTGAAGAACATGGGGATAGATTTTTTTAAAAATAATTTTTTTCCTTCTATACCCCGACCAACCTAAACCATTTTCATTAATGGTTGAAAATAATGGTCGAAAAATGATGTCAAATGTACTAGTGCTGGGATAAATACTAAAGTAGACAATGATGATGCTAAAGCTATTTTATTATATAGCATGCCTCCTAGTTATGATAATATTGTATTCACATTGAACAAAGTTGATGCTAGTCTAGAAGATACAATATCTAGTCCGAAGGAGCTAAGAAAATGGACTAGACTATAGAGGAAACTGCAACTTTGAGGGTAACAAGCTCAATTGTTCCTCTTAATCCAATTCTTCTACATCAAAGGGAAATTGTTTTTTCAAGGATAGAATTTTGTGCTACTATTTCTACTTCATATGCAAGCATCCAAAGGCATTAACCCAGTAAATACAACTAGCATCCACAGTCATTCAGAAGAATAAAGTCAAGGGGAAGTAAACATCATTGATAAAAATAAAGAAAATGTTAGCTTGGGACACAGTCAAGCTGACTCTGAAAATGGAGACATAGAATTCAAGCATTGAGAATTACAGCTGTCATTTCTCATGGTGAAGAGTTTTTCCTTACATGAAAAAGCAAAGCAAAATGTTATGCACCTGCTAGCATGTCAAAGATCGTAACTTGGCAGGCCTTTTCCACTGCTTTTTGAAGGACAAGGGAAGTTTGAGCCTAAGTAGCAAATCGCACACACAAAGTTTCATTGGTGTCAAAGCATGCCTTACATATGAATGCATGTGGTAATCATGAAAACTGTCATCATATGGCAGCACCATTCGCTTACCTTAGCTCATTCCTAAGCTTCAATTGATTCTACTGATCTACTCTTGGGAGATATGTTTACTACCGATTCAGGAACCTCCTGTAAATCAACCACTGATTTCTCAGTTTCTGTGTAATACAAGCTTAGAATTTAGAGAACTTTTATCATGCCTGAAAAAGGTAAATTATGTTACCAAATAAGCCATACCTGTGGTAAAATATGACAACATCTGTTTAAATTGTCCAGAGGTCATACTCGAGCATTAGGAGGCTGAAGTCCCTCAGTTTGAAGTGCTTCCAAAGGATCAAAATCTGGCTGGAGTTGAACATTGCATTAAAACAGCAGATGCTTACTCAACAGAATAAGTTCAAAAAAAGAGAAAATTTGTCTACAAAGTGTAATGAACCGGTAGTTTACTGTAGTTTATCCATATCATCCATACCCTTTTTAATTCTATTTATCTTCTCCCAAAAAACTTTACATTTATCACACTTCTCATCAACAGGAGATATCCTTATCCTAAGTGGGTGACATTGCCATTCCCTCTGCGACCACATTGTTCATTGGCCAAGATAGAGAAGACCCATCTATCTTTTGGGAAGAATTGAGATTAAACATAGACATAGCCCTCTGCAATCTTTAGCATAAATTGCTCTTAAAGATTGATATTGAAAATAAGTTCAGAATGCATGATCTAATTTGTAGCAGCTTATTTAGCTACAAATGTTACTATGAATTGCATAAAAGCTTGAATGAATTGACCTGTAAGTATTAATTAAGAATCCCATATATTTCGCAGATGCCCAAAAATCTGAGAGTTCTTCGGGTGAACAGAGGCTTCCTGCTCTCTCAATTCCGAAATCAACCTTCTTTCAAATTTCCTCCATAATTTTTTTAAAAAGACACAAATGTTGGGTTCCCATGTTGTTGGAGCTTTGTAAGTATAAATAAAAATCAACAAGCAAATCTTTATGTTGGATTTCGTAAGTGGTGTCTGCAGACTAAGGTTTGCATACCTAGGAGAGTTAAGGACCCATGCTTGTTGATGAGAGTTTGGGCTCTTCATCTATCTCCTATATGTGAGATAGTTTTCCCCAATATGTATAGTAGAAAATTATACTACCAGTATCAACCTTTAGCGACCTGTACTACTTAGCAAATGATCTCAAAATAACCTTTTCAATGATTGAGAATGTAACTCACAATTTTACGCAACTCATACAAATTGGATGATTCATAATGAAGCACACACTTTTATATATTTCTAACATTTTGGGATATATATATATATATATATATATATATATATATATATATATATATATATATATATATATATATATATATATATATATATATATATATATATATATATATATATATATATATATATATATAATGTACACAAGCTAGTCTCAAATGTATAACAAGTTATATCAAATAGCCCACAAACTACACCAAAGCATATGAAATGCCACATGAATCCTATTATAGGCACAAATTTTCCCAACGATCACCCACATGCTACATCTAGAGGGCACACACCACAATCTATTATTGCATCAAGTTAGCAAAACAAACTAGTAAGTTCACTAGCATCACGATACTTATATTTCAAACTTGGTAACTGATACACATAAAATTTGAAAAATTTGGATAATATGGATTATAAAGAGTTATAAGAACAAGCTCACTATCTAGATAACTTTATCAAAACACTCTGAATCGAACTTCTAGATCACTTCCACCAACATGAATAAATGCAACATGATGTTATAGACCCATGCTAAATGATTTCACCAACATTGCAACTCATAATACTACTATTGTAACTCAAAATGTAACATTAACAAATCCGACATGACATGAAAAGTAATTTACTTACTTTGGATACCTTGTCATCAATGACTACTACTTGTTGACTCTTCTTAAAACTCATTTTTCATCACTCATTTGACATCAATGACAAAAAAATGTCTAACAATCTCATCCTTTGTAAATGATGGAAAACAACAAAATTTTGCTAGCTCATCAACACAACTTTGTAAATCTAATATGTCAAGAGCCTGAACTCCCCATGTCTGAAACAACTAAAACACCTCAAGTTCCACACACTTCCTATCTCCCCCATTGAATTGCTAGGATTCTGAGTCCATTTCTACCCCTTTGAAATCAATAGAAAAACTGACACTTTAGACAGTAATATAAAGTGATTTGGTTTTTTAGAGACACATGTGACACTTGTACAAATAAGATTTAGGACATTAAAGGAGCATCGCATATAAGTTTCAAGGTCTCAAGGTCAAAAGATATATTCCAACTACATGAACATGGAATAAGAGAATTTGGAAGTCTTTTGGGCTATACTACCCAACTTAAATGTCAATGTTGTTTTCAAGCTACCCCTTCAAACATAATTTTATAGGTTAATCACAAGAGGTGAAATATGCAAAGATCAGGTCCCTAGTCCTCCTTGAGCCATTTCTTCCATTAGAGTTAGTCTTCAACCATTTCTAGGGATGCATCTTCTCACCCTTTATTCATATACTATCTCATGTCTCACTTTTCATTTTTAATTAGTTGAACTTGAAAAATATGATTATATCTATGCTTATTATTAGTTTTATCAGAGTATCTCAACATTGTATTATATTTGACATTGAAAGAAGGATTAGAAAAATAAATTGGATTATCTTGAAACAATTACATTGTTTCAAATTTGTTTTACATGATACTCTGCCAGTCCGAACCCAATTCCACTGTGTCAATTTGGCTATGAGATCATGCCCTAACTTGTAACTTCACCGCGGGACTTCAATGCCGTAGGATGAGAGACAAGTTAGGGTAATTTTGTTACAAAATTTCATGCTCAGAGCCGCGAAAAGTGGTTAAACTTGCTTCACAGTCGTTGCCCTAATTGGGTATATGCATTGTGTAGAACCAGTGAATTAGATGAAACATTGCAACCGTGATTGGAAAGTGGGAAGGTTTGAATTTTGTTAAGCTCAGGTCTGTGAACATAACGAGGCCCTAAATCAGTTACATGTGTAGTCAACAGATTTTCGATGCCCTAACCGGGTAAAACACTTATGAAAATGAACAGAGTCAAAGCCCTAAATTGGGAATAGTTGGATATTCAACAGTGAGATTAGATGAATAACCACAACAGTAGTGTGGGACAGAATGCAAAAAATAAGGAATGATTCAGCATTTGGAAACCGAAATAGTAAACAATCCATTGTTGAAAGGAGTAGAATTGCAACAGTAAGTAAAGAGAGAAGTATGGAACCTGTAACTTCATAGTCAGAATTTCCCAAAGCATTAATCACTTATCCAATCTGTTCGAATAACTGTAATTGGAGTGCTGGTTTGAAGGATTACAACTTTCTCCTACACACTTGTTAGTAGTGGGCTGCTCTTGCTCTGTAGCAAGCTGCTTTGAATGATATTTAACCTGATTTGAATTGTGGTCACCTTCATTTGAAAATTGCATTAATGTTCAATTGCATGCCTTGGGGTGGAGGATTTAAGTTTTGAAAATAAACTCTTATTTCTATTCAAATTCTGTTCATAAACAGAGAAGATTCCAGATCTGAGATACTCGTAGTAAGCTGTCCAAAAAATGGAACCTTGGTATTTGTGATTCTTATGACTATTACAAGCCATTTTAGCTTGTAATTATCAAATTTAGAATGAATAATGGCATATATGAATATTTTCTAATTATCTCTACTCAAAATGCACCAGCATTACAATTATTCAAAAATCAGACAAGAACACCCAATCTTGCCAAACCCAACAAAGAAAATTAGGGATTGATTATTACATATCAACATGTTTGTAGACCCTTAGTAGATGAAAGAACTGGAAGATTCAAAAGACCATATTGAATCTCCACAAAAATCTCCACATGAGATGCTATATTGTCTACATCAGCCGAAGGAAGAATAGGAGCAAAATGTGAAGTATATACTCAAAATTGGCAAAATGTACTATTCTGAAAGTATGGTGGATTTTATTGATTTCTTTTCAATTTCTAGGTTGATTGATATTGATCTTAAAGGTGCTAAATTTATCTGGGGTAACAGAAGACAAGGAGATACTTTGATACAAGTTAAAATAGACAGACTGCTTATTTCTAGTAATTGTAACATCCTTCCTCAACTTTCCCTTAATGTTCTTCCTAGAACTGGTTTAGACCACAATGTTGTACTTATAAATTGAGATAATAATTCTAATAGAGATCCCTTCCCTTTTAGATATTAAATTGTGGGATCATTCTATCTTGATTTCAAAAAATTAATTGTTAATGGGTAGAACTCTCCCATTTAGGGGCATCCTATGTTTATTGTCCCTCAAAATCTCAAAAAAGTCAAAGGCATCATCGAAGGATGCAACAAAATATCTTTTGGGAACATCTTTCAAAAGATAAAATCTCTTGCCCTAGAATTAAAAGATATCCAATCTCAATTAGAGAGGGGACGAATGGATGATAACATATATGAAAAAGAAAGAGACTTGAGGGTTCCATGGTTTAAAACCACTAAAGAAGAGGAGGTCTTCTTGAAACAAAAGTCCACAATTCAATGACTAATAGAAAGAGGCAAAAACACTAAACTCTTCTACCAATCCACTATGAAACATAGATAAGTAAACATAATAAGAAAGATGATAGGAGATTATGCCTCTATTGTGACTAAGGAGGAGGACATAGTTTTTGAGGTTATTTCCTTCTTTTCCCACCTTAATAAAAAAACTCAAGTGGATAGGGTTAAAATGGACAAGTTTTTGGAGGTTACCCCAAACTTAATGATTGAAGATGGCTTGAAAGAAATGTTAAAAAACTAGTTACTATGGATAGAATAAAAAAGGTGGTGTTCTCCTTTAGGGATTTTAAGATTCTAGGTTTGGATGGTTTTCCCTTGGCTTTTTTCTAGGATCATTGGGATATTGTGGCTAGGGACATCTTAAAAATGACTAGAGATTTTTTTAGATCAAGAAAAATCCTTAACCATATATTAATGCTACATTCAACCCATTGATTCCTATAAAGGATGATGCTTCTACTATGCATTATTTTACCCCTATTAGCCTCTACAATAATATAAACAAAATCCTATCCAAGCTAGTAGTTTTCAGACTCAAACTTGTTTTAGATAAGTTGGTATCTTAGAATAAAAAAGGGTTTGTTTAGTGAAGAGACATAATGGATGCTATGTTTACCACTCATGAATTGATTCATTCAATGCACTATATCAAGAAGTCAGGCATGGTCTTAAAAATTGATATATCCAAGGCTTATGATCGGGTCTCATGGCCTTTTATGGTAGAGATCCTCAAAAAGTTTGGATTTGGAGAAAGATTTCTAAAAATTTTGGAAGCCTGCTACACTACTCCCTCCCTTTCTATTTTGCTAAAAACTCTCCTAAAGGTTATTTTTTCTCATGGAAGGGGTCTGAGTAAAGGTGACCCTTTATCTCCCTACCTTTTAATTCATGTTGTTGAAGCTCTGGGGAGAAACAATACTAGACTTTAAGATTTTTGTCTCCTTAAATGTGTCAAAATTGCTTCCTCCCTACCTACTGAGACTCAACAATAATTTGTGGATGATAGTAGTTATCTTATCTGGGGCTGCCTCCATTATTGAAGCTAAACAATAGAATATATATCATCGGTTGTTTGTTTTGGTTGTGGTCATCTTTAGTGTTTACCATCGGTTGTTTGTTTAGAACAGTCTATTTTGTTTAATCAATGGTTAGCTGTTACTTGGGGGTTTTGTTTTGTTTGTTATTGCAATCGGTTTTCCCAACTGTTGGGACTGTTTTGCAGAAACTTTTCTTTTATTTGAATGTCCAATCGTTGGGATTGGGACAGAGGTCTAGGAAGCAGCATATGAATAGAAAAAAAAAACCGCAATTTGAGTTAAAAAGACTTTTGGGGCTCACAACTGGTCATTGTCATGTTTACAAATTAGATGTTCGTTGCATTCTATTTTGAAAATTAAAAGGTTAGCAGTAAATAGTTGTTCTCTGTTTTAGACTGGTTTTATGCATAAAATGTATTGAGCATAACGTGAACCGCAAGTCTGTTCAAATTGGCAAGAAATGGAATACATCATTCTGTAAACCCGAACACTCTGATAACAGTCGGATGTTTGTATGGTAAATAGTCAATTTTATTAGCCGTGTTTCATTTGAAAATAGAGTTTGAATTTGTCTTTCGGTCCAGTCGACTGGTGAATACACCGTCGCACTTATAATGCATAGTGGTCAGCACCCGTAGTCTCATATCAACATTCAATGAATGAGACGCGGGGAATGACCTTAAATATTGTTAATTTTAACACTCAGATTATGGGAGAAGCCATCATTGCTTCTAGACAGTGATGCCCTAATTGGGTACAGTTTGGTGATGCCCTAGCAGACACACATTGTGAAATTTACCAGTGGACTCATATGAGAAGGGAACAGACTCAAAATCCATATTGGGGAGTAAATGACATACAAACAATAAGTTTAGAACCACAACTGTAATGTGGAGCAGAATGTGTATGTTAAAGGTTCGATGCAGCACTTAGAAAATGTAAACAGTTTATTAACAAAAGGGCAAGAATGTATTAGAAAATAAAAGGAGAATGTGCAAAATTTGTAACCTCGTAGTTGAAACTATAAAGTAGTGATCACTTTCCAATCTCTTTAGAGAATTCCAATTGAATCATGCCAAGCCTGATCAACTTTGGTCATGAGTTCCTGTGACAGTCGAGGGCATTGAAGAAAGTGTATTGTTTATTTTGTGATTCAAAACAGGTTACTGAGAGTCTGTGTAAAGTCCAAGGGTTGTAACCTTCAAAAACATAGTGATAGACTGGTGGGAAAACTGTGAAAATAGAGTAATGGTTCAATTCTCTTGTTCACCCGCCCGCTCCCGCCCACGCAAAGAAGAAGTCATGAAATGAAGTTTATTTTTCTTTTTTTAACTTTTATGACATGTTGGTCGAAATTTCGACCAACACGGGCATAAAAGTAAAAAAAAGAAAAGTTATCCTTTATAATGCGACCAAGTTAAATCTTTTTATGACATGGTCAAATTTTAAGGTCAAAATTTAAGGTGAAATGTACTAATGCTAGCAGCAACGGTGGTGATTTTGTCTTTCAATTTTTATCTCCTATTTTTTAGACTTGATTATTGCCTAGCAGCGATGGCAATAGTTTTGTCTAAGGCTTGATTTGCACCTAGTAGCGACGGTGTTGGTCTCATCTTTCAGTTGTTGTTTATGCTTGTCCCGATGTGTTGCCATCCGTCGAACACACATCTGGGTTGTTTTGTGATCCCAAATTGATCTCACATTTTAATTCTTCTTTGACATGTGTTCCTGAAATGATCATACATTAGTCAAAGAGGGGCAAATGTATGCACCCTAAAATGGTCGCCTAGACTTTGGGCCCCCATTCAGCAATTTATCAAATCCTTGAATCAATATTTTCAAATATCAACAATATCAATTATATCAATTTTCTTGATCAAATCATAATCAATTCAATATTTCCTAAGGTTTGAGCCTTATTTAATTTAAAAGAGAAAAAAATAAAAATCTTATTTAATTAAGAGAACATGCTCCCTTTTAATTAATTAAAAATCTCTTTTAATTAAATAATAAAATCACTTTATCCTAAGCCTTTATTTAATTAAAAAGAATTTCCTCCCATTTTATTTAAATAAAAAATCCCCACTTTTCTTCTTATCCTATGTTGCACAAATAAAACATTATTCTTATTTTATAAAAAAAGAAAAAGTACTTTTTGTCTCATATGGATACTAAAGTCAACTCCTATTTTCCTATTGGAGGATATTTGTGCACAAGGATCAAGCTTCTATTTTTCTCCACCATTGATTAAGTATTTTGCCTCTTAATCTCAATGGTCCATTTTCATCTCATTTCTTATAAAAGGAGAGCTCTCTCTTTCATTTTCATATCTTAAGTTTTTATGCTAATATTATGCTGCAGGTTTTCTAGGTCATTTGGAGCTCTTTGAAGACATTCTTGCATTCAAGCTTTGAAGAAATTGTTGTTGCATTTCATTTAGCTTGTTTTCTTACATCATAGTTGCATAATCATGGCATTTTTAGTATAGATTTCCTTTATGCAATAGATTAATCTCACATAGCTTAATAGGAGGATTTGTAACACTTGTATTTTCCTTTCATAGCATAGCTTGCATCTTTCATTCTCATAGATTAGTTTGCATTGCATTGCATCCATATTGATTTCATTGAAGATATTGACATTGTTGCCCTTGTCTTTGATTTGGAATCTCTCATTGTGTGGTTTACTAGCAAGGTCATGAGTTTATAGCTCTAGCTGAGAGTAATTTTACAAATCTTGCAACTCCATGCATAAAGAGCTATGGATCGATTTGTGAGGGCTCATTGTTGAGTTTTCTTGCATGTAAGGATTCATAGAAGTGTGGTCACATATTGTTGAATTCTTGGATTATGTAAAATGTGTTGACTTTATTTATTGATTGTTTGAAAGCATTAAATACACTGTAAAATGTTTTATTGTAAATCTTTAAGAGATTTGAGATGATTCTAGAAATGAAGCTGAAGAACATGAAGTGGTTAGATTCAATGAATCTGACCTAACTCTAAGATCTACAAATGAGATTGAGCGGCATAAGATGAGTTAACCTAATTGAGGAAAGTATTAAGGGAACCTGAGCATTGGATATGGAAGTGTATGGGTGAAAAAGAGAATGCTAGAAGATCAGTAAAGTTTTATTGATTGTATAAGCAGAAAAGGCTGAAGGAGAATTGTGGTGGTTGCTTGAAGAAAAGTTCCGAGCATATCAGAGATGGAGATGACAAAGTTTCAAAGTCAGTAAACCAACACTAGTGTATGGAATCAGATCTGATATTTGCAAAGTGAGTTGTATATTTTTCAGATAAATATTGCTGCTACTTTCTAACCATTGTAACAGTCAAAATCCTTTTAACAGAGGTTGACCTAATAGTCATATGTTAAATCTTTTGAACAAGGTTGCATTCTAATGGAGTGTATGTAAGTCCTATGACAAGGCTCACTTTTAACAGGGTGATTGAAATCCTTTAACCGGGTCACACTTGACAGTGTGTATTATAACCTTTGATAGGGTTGGCTTTTAACCGAGCTCACTTCAGAAGAGTGAAAATAATAGTAGAATGTTACAAAGTGGTTTTTCCCACATTGGGTTTCCACTATAAATCCTGGTGTTAATACTTGTGTGAATGTTTTGGTTTGAACATTTCTGTGTTTTACAAGTTAAGTTACAGCTGGGTAGTGGACTGCATTGTTATATGTTTCTATTATTGAATCAGTGATGATCGAGTTTGTTTTGGTTATTGGATCTGATTTAAGAAAAAGTTTTTAAGTTTGTTTTATACATCAGGACCTGAGAAAAATTGATTCACCCCCCCTCTCTGTTGTTCTAAATCATATTAACAATTGGTATCAGAGCTTTGTTGCTTATTATTATTGTTTACAAAAATCAAGTTTAAAGGGGCTTGAAACAAATGATTAGGATGTATAAGAAGGAGGTACTGAAGCTAAATAAGGAAAACTTCCCTGCATGGCAAAGCTTGATGAAGCTGCATCTAGCTGGTATTGGTGACTCTGCAAAGTACTACATTAAGAATGGCTATGTCTCACCTGTCGCACCTTTTACTGTTGAAGAAATGAGAGCTAAGCAAGAACATAATTAGGCAATGCTGGAAATTGCATCTGCCCTAAGCTATCTAGAATTTGAGGACGTTAAAGATTGTACAGCTGCTAAGGAGATGTGGGACACTCTTGCAAGGATCTATGGTGGTGAATTAAATGTATTGAAAGAAAAGGTCGAGAGTCTTAGAGGTAAGTTTGATGAAATGAGAATGCAAGAAGGTGAAAACATTGCACAATATTGTGGTACAATAAAATAAGTTGTGAATGCTATTAGAGAAGCAAATGGGGTTATTGATGATTAAACTATAATTGGAAAAGTACTAAGAACCCTGCGTCCTATATATGCTATTAAGATCTCAGCTATTCAAGAATCTAGATGTAACTCTACTAATGTGCTTACTTTAGAAAGTTTGGTTGGTAAGCTGACTGCTTTTGAACTCTCTAAATATGATAATTTCACTACTGGAAGCATTGGTAATGTTGAATCTGCTTTCAAGTCACAACTAGTTCTGAACAAGCCAAAGAAAGAAAAAGAAAGATGCATAAGTGAAAGTGAAAGTGAAAGTGACAGTGACACTTCTGATGAAGAACTGGAAGATCTAGAAGCTCTTATGGCTAGAAGACTGAGAAGAGGAAAAGGAAAGTATAAAGGTAAACTCCCTATTATATGTTTTTCATGTAATAAAGTTGGTCATATAGCTGCTAGATGTCCTGACAAGAAGGATAAAGATGATGTAAGAAAAAGAAAATACAAAGATAGAAGAGATGACAGAAGCTACCAAAGGAACAAGGACTATGAAGGAAAAGGTAAGAAATCTTGTTACATTGCTGAAAAAGAGACTAACACTGATAGTGACGATTTTGAAATTGAGGTAGTCTATGTTGCAATGAAAGATAAATCTGATGAGGATGAGAAAATTGCATTGCTATCCTATGTGAAAAAGAATGATAAATAGATTATTGATAGTGGTTGCTCACATCACATGACTGGTGACAAAAACAAGTTTGAGACTTTACATCATTACAGAGGTAAAAGTGTAAAATTTGGTAATGATGCACCATGTCCTGTTAGAGGAAAAGGTTTGATTAAACTGACTGATAAGATATCTTGTGAAAATGCATATTGGGTTGAAGGTCTTAATTATAATTTGTTAAGTGTTGCTCAGCTCAACAAAACTGGTTACCGAGTGGAATTTCATCACAAGCAAGCTAAAATATTTGATGCTACTGGAGAACTAATTGGGAGTGGAGATCAAACTAAAGGCAATTTGTTCTATCTTGACCTATATGAAGAAACATGTTTAATTGCACAACTTGATGATATTTGGTTGTGGCATAAAAGACTGTGTCATGTTAACTTTGACAATCTAGTAGAGATAAGTAAGAAGAAAAAGGTAAGAGGTCTACCTAGATTGAAGAAACCTAAGCATGTGATGTGCAAGGAATGTCAGTTAGGAAAGATGACAAAGTCAAGTTTTAAGAGCAAATCCTTTACTTCTAAATACATTTTAGATTTGGTTCATACTGACCTTTGTGGACCTATGGGTGTACAAAGTTACTATGGTGCTAGATACTTTATCTTATTTTTTGATGATCATACTAGGATGATGCATGTAATATTTCTAAAAGAAAAATCTAAAGCTTTTCAATCCTTTAAGTGGTATTTGGCTAAGGTTGAGAAGGAGATAGGTAGGAACCTAAAATGTCTTAGATCTGACTGAGGTGGAGAATTTACATCAAATGAATTCAATCTATTTTGCAATGATAGAGGAATTAAAAGATAGATGTTTGCACCTAGAACACCTCCACAAAATGGTATAGCAAAAAGGAAAAACATATCTATCTTGGATTGTGCAAGGACATTGTTGATTGAAAAGAATGTGGCACACAAATATTGGAAAGAAGCTATAAGCACTGCTATCTACACTTTTAATCGGGTACAGATCAAGAAAGGTACAAATCTGACACCTTATGAATTATGGCACGGGCATGCACCGAGTATTAAATACTTTAGAATCTTTGGAATTAAGTTCTATATATTAAAAGACACTAGAAATGGAAAGTTTGATGCTAAGAGTGATGAAGGTATATTCCTAAGATATTCCACAAAAAGTAAAGATTACAAGTGTTTGAACTCTAACACTAACAAAATTGTGGAAAGTGTGAATGTGAAAATTGATGAGTATGCAAAAAGAAATGAAGCTGACAACAAAATAGAATTAGAAGATTATAGATCTTTTGTGTACATTGAGGAAGAAGAAGAGGCAAGTAACGGACTTGCACCTGATGCCGAATCTTAGGTAAGCAATGCTGAGCGACAGACAGATGCTACCGAGCATCAGGAAAACAGTGCCAAAAGAGAACAAGAACATGCTGAGCTACAAGAAAATGTTGTCAAGTATTAGGAAGAGGTTGCCGAGCATTCAGAAGCTTAATCTAACAATCTTGTTGGGGAATCTAATGAAATAGAGGATAGAAGAGCTGAACCTGTTTTGGAAAAATATGTAAGAAGACATCACAAGCTTGAATAGATAATTAGAGACAAAAATACTGGAATTCAGACGAGAAGTAAGAATAAGGATCCAAAATGTCTACTATGTGAATTTGAACCCAAGTCAACTAGAGAGGCATTGGAGAATGAAGATTGGATACAAGCAATGAATGAAGAGATTAACCAGATTGAGAAGAGTGATACTTGGACTCTAGTGCCGAGACCTGAAAACAAAAATGTTATAGGAACAAAGTGGGTGTTTCAAAATAAGATGAATGAAAATGGTGAAATAACTAGGAACAAAGCTAGGTTGGTATGAAAAGGCTACACACAAGAAGGAATAGATTATGGGGAGACATTTGCCCCTGTAGCTAGATTGGAAGGAGTAAAAACTCTTCTTGCATATGTTGCTTATAAAGATTTCAAGGTATATCAAATGGATGTCAAGTCTGCATTCTTGAATGGTATACTAGAAGAAGAGGTTTACATAGAATAGCCAGAAGATTTTATTGATCTAAACAGAAGACACATTGTGTGCAAACTGAACAAAGCAATATATGGATTGAAACAAGCTCCCAGAGCATGGTATGAGAGGTTGCACAACTACTTGATATAGATTGGATTTTCAAGAACAAATGAAAGAATCAATCTATACATGAATGATGAAGAAGGTAAAGGTATCTTGTTGGCAAAAAATTTTGTGGATGACATTTATTTTGGTGGACAAGATGCATTGTGTAAAAGATTTTCAAATGAAATGCAAACTGAATTTGAAATGAGCATGTTTGGTGAGATCAAATTCTTTGTTGGTTTACAAGTATATTAGAGGAAGAATGGAATTTTCATTACACAGTCTAAGTATGTTAATGAAGTACTGAAAACTTTTGGGATGGAAGATGCTAAACCAGTGAATACTCCTATGGTTATTGGACAAAAGTTATCTAAGAATGATGATGCTGCAGAAGTGAATCAGACTTTGTACAGATCCATGATTGGAAAATTGTAGTATGTTGTACATAGTAGACTACATATTGCACTAGTTGTTGGGATTGTGGCAAGATTCTCTGCCAATCCTAAGGAAACACACATGATGGTTGTGAAAAGAATTATGAGATACTTGAAAGGAACTGTTGACTATGGTCTATATTATAAGAAGGATGAAAAATTTGAACTCGGAGTTTATATAGATGCTGATTGGGCAAGAAATGTAGATGACATAAAGAGTACTAGTGGTGGAGCTTTCTTTCTTGGACAGAGATTAGTCTCCTCGATGAGCAAGAAACAAAATTGCATTTCCCAATCTACTGCCAAGGCAGAGTATGTTGCTGCTGCAATAAACTATTCAAAGCTGGTATGGATAAAACAATTGTTGATAGGCATGAAAGAAGAAATCACTGAACTTGTTGTTATTTTCTGTGACAACACAAGTGCTATCAATATTTCTAAGAATCCAGTGATGCACACTAAGACCAAGCACATAGCAATCAAGTATCACTACTTGAGAGAATTAGTGCAAGATAAAGAAGTCTGAATGGAATATGTGAATACAAAAGAACAATTAGCAAACATATTCACTAAAGCTTTACCCAAAGAAGCTCATGAGTATTTGAGAAGTCAATTATGGGTCCTTCCCCTAATGAGGCTGTCTAGTCAAGCTAGGAGCACTGCATCAAATATGTTACACCAGAATATTTGACAAATTGATGCAGAAGATTGTCACACTTTAGGGCTGGCCTAGAGTTATGAAAAGGAGCAAAGACAAGGAATCAGTCATAAGCAAGATGACAGAGGGAGAAAACACTGATCTACACAGATATTATCTACATCTGATGGATCTATGTTTTAGTTGCTACTTTGGCATTTTTGTCAAAGAGGGAGATGAATTGATATGATAACACATGACACATGACACTAAAAAGTAAGGGTGATGAACTGGAATGAAGGATCATGATAGAGGGAGATCTGAATATTTATGACGGTCATAGAAGTGAGGCTTATAGGATTTTGAATCAGAATGAAGCTAAGGATATTACAAATAATTCTCTGATGAATAGATAAGTTTTTGGATTGGTTGGTAATCCATGTGTTATTCAGGTGATATCATATGGTGTTGCCATCAATGTCAAAGAGGGAGATTGTTGGAAACTGCAATTGAAACAATTGTTGTATTTTCATTGATGTTAAACCTTAATTGGTAAGACTGTTGCTACTTAGGAAAGTACTATATCTATTTGAGTGTTGCTAAGGGGATAGGTAAGGTTGGTAATAATAGCACCTAGGGAAAGGTTGAGTTATCTTGATACTACAAAGGGTACTTGACTATGTTATACAATAATGAGACAATGTATTTTTTATCTTAGTAAGACTGAAGACTAAACTGGTAGGCTTGACTGAGCAAAGAATGGAGAAATCATGTTTAAGCCGAGTAATGTTAGTGTCGACCGAGTCAATGTATGCCGAGAAAAATTCTAGTGTCGACCAAACAACAGTTAATTGTCAAGGAAGACTATATAAGCCGAGGAAACATTTCTAGTAATGATCAAGCTTTCTACATGAAGAATGAGTAGTTGATCACAGTATTGACCGAGCATTAGCATTTTTATATTTGAAGAGAATTTAGTTTTGGAGCCGACATTGTTGAATTCTTGGATTATGTAAAATGTGTTGACTTTATTTATTGATTGTTTGAAAGCATTAAATGTGTTGTAAAACATTTTATTGTAAATCTTTAAGAGATTTGAGATGATTCTAGAAATGAAGCCGAAGAACATGAAGCGAGTAGATTTAATGAATCTGACCTAACCCTAAGATCTACGAATGAGATTGAGCAGCATAAGATGAGTTAACCTAATTGAGGAAAGTATTAAGGGAACCTGAGCATTGGATATGGAAGTGTATGGGTGAAAAAGAGAATGTTGGAAGATCAGTAAAGTTTTATTGACTATATAAGCAGAAAAGGCTGAATGAGAATTATGGTGGTTGCTTGAAGAAAAGTTTTGAGCAGATCAGATATGGAGATGACAAAGTTTCAAAGTCAATAAACCAACATTAGTGTATGGAATTGGATCTGATATTTGCAAAGTGAGTTGTATATTTTTCAGATAAATATTGCTGCTACTTTCTAACCATTGTAACTGTCAAAATTCTTTTAACAGAGGTTGACCTAACAGTCATATGTTAAATCCTTTGAACAAGGTTGCATTTTAATGGAGTGTATGTAAGTCCTATGACAAGGCTCACTTTTAACAAGGTGATTGAAATCCTTTAATCGGGTCACACCTGATAGTGTGTATTGTAACCTTTGACAGGGTTGGCTTTTAACCGAGCTCACTTCAGAAGAGTGAAAATAATAGTAGCATGTTACAAAGTGGTTTTTCCCACATTGGGTTTCCACTATAAATCCTAGTGTTAATACTTGTGTGAATGTTTTGGTTTGAACATTTCTATGTTTTACAAGTTAAGTTACAGCTGGGTAGTGGACTGCATTGTTATATGTTTCTATTATTGAATCAGTGATGATCGAGTTTGTTTTGGTTATTGGATTTGATTTAAGGAAAAGTTTTTAAGTTTGTTTTATTCATCAAGACCTGAGAACAACTAATTCACCCCCTGCCCCCCCCCCCCCCCCCTCTATTGTTCTAAATCATATTAACACCATCTCATCCTAGTCTTGTTACAACCCCTCCAAGATAGGAATAAGGGGGAAGAGGATTAAATATTTTGGAAATGGGTCCATATGGAGCATCTACTTCTAAAATTGATCCCCATCCGAGATAGGATGAAGGGGGAAGAGGAGAAAATATTTTTGAAATGGGTACATATGGACCAAGGAATCTATGGACTGGATGGTAAGGATGAAGCACAAGTTGCTAAACATAAAGAAAGTGCTCCCTCAATTCTAAGACAAGAGCAGAAGGCTGAAAAGTTTTAGGAAGAATCAGCAAGTCACACTCAAATATATGAAAACTCGCCACATAGATGAAATCATTGCAGCTGTTAAGGATTTAAAATGAGTATTCCTAGAATTAGTTGTGTATTTATAGATGAAAGGAATGCAATTTTGCACAAATATTGATAAAAATTTTATTGCCTAGAGTGAAAATCATGCTACCTATAACTGTCCCTATTTTTGTGGGTTTTTTCTATTTCTAGAGGGTTGAATGCATCTCAAATTGGTAAGAATAAAGTTGGAGAAGTCCCCAAGGGTCGAGCTAACAGGGAATTGAAGTTTTTTGATGAATAAAGCCCCAAAGAACTTCAAAAACATGTATGGATTGAGTCACACTTCCACCACAAAAGTCAATTAGTGATTTCCAAATTTTTAGGGCACATTTTGATGCAAACAAAGCCTCAACATTATAATAAATGTCATGTAGGAGTTATTTTATCAATATTCTTTAGTTTAGAAGTAATTTAAATGACTTATTTTTTGTTCTAAATTTATTTTGACCTAGAATAATGCACAATAACCCTAACTACATGTTTGCCAATTTGTAGTTTGTAAAACTGTTTAAACCCTTGATTTGTTTTTAATAAGAGTTGAGAATTCTTTGTTTGAACACAAATAATAAGCAGTAAGACTATTGACTTTGTGAAAATGAAATAAAAATCAGATTCAAGAGTCATTAATGGGTTCCATGATTTTTCTAATCTATTTGATTAGTTGGTGGTGATTATTGAATGTGTATTTGTTGTGTTTGATAACTTGGTTGGATCATATCAACTTGTGCATTCATGAAGAAGAAGAATTTGTCTCACGTGTGTGCATGGGTAATGGCTTTATGATTTTTGATGATTTTTGAGAAATTATTTGTTATTCGATTCCCTTAGGTGAGTGCATCATATGGATATGAATTGTGGAATCCAAGTTTGTATTTGCATGGTTTATGGGTTTAATATAATTGTCTGTAGCAATGAATATTCATTTGAGGAATTATTCATTTTGTTAGTTTTATTTCATTTAAATTCAAGTTCTTGCATCCCTTTAACCCTTTTGCAATCTATTTGAAAATGGTGGTTAGATTAGATTAGAAATTAGTTTTCCATTGTCAAATTTGATTACAAAAGGTTCTATCTTCAAAGGTTTGAAAATCAGAATTTCTATAACAAAAAGAGAGTTTGAAATCATTAAAATCCAGTAATTTCACTTTATGACCAACAAAGACTTCGAGCCTCTTTGTTAACCTTCAAATTGTTATAGTTGACCTATCCAACACGACTATGGACATTCAAAACCTTGAAGTGGTGAATTCTACTTTTCAAATGAGGAGTTGCATCGTGCTAGCACTGGCCTTGTGCATTTTCTCATGGACTCTCTAGAATCATGCTTCCTTGTGTCAAATGATTTTAAGGTTAGGAGATGCTCAAGGGGAGTAACACCAGTGATTTTCCACCTTGTGCACTCTAAGTTCAATGGTGTATGCTATCACATAAGGTTTCAAACCAATTTGATGTTGAGACATTTGTTGATATACTGACTTATTAAAAACTTTAGCATCAGAATATTAGAGGTTCTATGTGGCTGTATCATATGTTAAAAGGTGGTTTACATTCTGTGTTTTTGATATCTTGATAGTGGTCTCAGGAGGGCTAATATAATGGAAGGCTCAATTTGTGACAAATCCATACAACTATACAAATTGACATGGTATAGCTAAATTACATGCCCCTTGTCTGTGGTGTTTTCCTTCCATCTTTGTTCTTGCATGCATTTTGAGATGTAGGCCATTATGTTGTTTCACATGTATGCAAATACTAATTCTTGCATGTCATGTTACCATTCTAGTTGTTTTCTTTGTGTGCAAGCCTAGAGTTGCAATTGTTGGCATTGTTTACACCATATACCCTAGGGATTCTCTTTGTAGTGTTTTCCTTGTGTGAAAGACAAGTTGCAATTATAAAGCTACCTATTCTTTGTATAACATTTTATGCATTACACCATTGTAACACCTATTTTTATTGAAAACAATTTGTTGATCTCTATATTATTGCCTATAAATAGTTTCTTTATAGAGAACTTGATCTTAAAAGTATTGATTTAACCATGTTTTGCACTGTTTGAAAATGTTCATATATTTGTAGGGTTGTGTCACTTTCCTCTTAACAAATCAATATTGTTTGGAAGGTGCTATCTTTAGAGTGCAACAAGTTTTAGTCTCTTAGTTTTATTAGCTAGTTTTTAGGTGTTGTAAATTTTCAGAGTTGAACTTTTGTTTATTCTTTAAAAGTGATTAGGGGATTTGTGGTTTTTAAAGGTTTGTTCTTTTATTGTGGAGCTGTTTAGGATTTAGGAATTTGTAAATTTGTTTGTGTTTGAATTTTTAATAGGGTTTACATATGGTAATAGATTTTTGTTTGTTCTTAAATAAATCTATTGTTATCTCTATTTGAGCATTAAGTATTGTCATTACTATCAAAGAAGATTAGTTGGTTACCTATGCTATTCAGTCGGTAAAAGGAAGAACTACAAGCTACATATTCTAGTCGATTAACTATATAAGCCTTTACACTGAGTGTCAGTAAACACCGAGCAGACTGGTTACCGAGCACCAATGTATTCACCAAACAATGTTGATAGTGTTTACCAAGCAATCTAGAAAACAACATAGTAATCAATTTTGGCACATCTATCTATGTAAATGGTTACAACATAATCATGAAACATTATACCAAGATCGAGGATCATTTATTGTAAATGTAATCATTAAATGTATTGATGATCTCTATGCATTAGTCCGATCTAGGCTAATTTTGTATACCATAGATCTTAGGTTATTTTCTTAAGGTGATGTAACCTAATTAGGTCACGAAAGTTAAGCAGCAATAGGAAATGAAAGCAGTATGCTATATATTTGAATTTCATGATATTTTGACAAGTAAGAGAGAAGAGAAGGAAATCTTGAAGTAGTAGCCACCTTCAAGATATTATTTTCAGACAAGGTTGAGCAGCAATCAGAGACATTCAGTTATTCAAAATTAGATAAGGCTACTAAGCAGTATAGAGGACATATATCTACACATTGAGGTGATATATATTTGATATTTCATAGATCTATTTCAGACAAGCATAAGTTGTCATTTTACAGATACCCTACTATTATTCTCTAATCCTTGTAATAGATATTTGGAAAAATCTCTTAACATAGTAGACCTAACAGTCTTATTGTAAATCTCTTAACCGAGTACACACTCAAGTAGTGTTGTTTAAATCCTTTAAAAATGTAGATCTAGCTGATCTTATTATTACTCCTAACAGGGTAAGATCACCAAAAGTGATCACAACTTGTAGCCCTAACAGGCATACTTTATTATCTGCAGTAGTGAAGAATTTATGGGTGTCATCCCCATCGCAGTTTTTACCTTCTCATAAGGGTTTCTGCTTAACCAAAATACTTGTGTTATGTGATTTATTGTTTGTTTATTTTCATGCAATTTATATTTACAAGTTAATTGAATGAATGATGCACACAATGGATTCAATTGGATAGTATAGTTACTACTGTTTGCAGATTGGGAGTTTTGTTAAAAGTTTTGAGGGTACTGATCCCCTCTCAGTCCCTTATCTTTCTATTCCAACATCTATTTTTATTTTGACTTTTCTATGTATGTTTTGGGGAAAGAAAATTGTCAAAAATTTAATTTTTAAATTTAAATTATTTATATTTGGGTTTATTTAGATGAAATAACTCCATACGTTTATATATTGAAAAATGGTACACTTGTATAATTGTGGGTTCATGCTCTCATTTATTCATTCATCTCTATTTACACATTCTTCTATTCTTGGTTCCATCATATTTATACCCTTATATTTTCACATATATGAAAATTTTTGTTTATTACTTTCTATTATGTATAAACATTCATCCCCTATTTTGATTTTACTAATTCCATGTCTTGAGTCAATCTTGCTTTTGTTGATTTGACTCTTGAAATTTTTGAATTCAAATACAAATTTTGGTCAACTCTGGCCAATTTGTTTTCTACCTTGAGTTGACTTGGTACATACCTTGCATGAGCATTTGTTTGTTATGTGTACAAGGCATAATATAGCATCAATGAATCATCTCCTTATATTTGAAAATTCTTTTCATTTAAAGAAACAAATGCTAGGAACACTTCAATTGAAGCACTAAAATAAATTCGAGTCTAATCATCTTTCTAGAGTATTTGCATGTTTTAAGGTTGTTTTCCTTGATAATTTTAATGATTGTAAAGTTAGTACTATAAAGGGACTCAACTTAGGAGAACGTGATCCTTGCAATTGAAGGATTTACCTAAGGAGTTTCTAAACACCACGAGTCATTGACAATAAGAGGAGATTGTATTGACTCTTTCTCATTTATCTTTTTCCTTTTAGTACACATTTTGCATGAGTTATTGTTGTGTATTGAAAGGCATTTGATGTGCATTCCCTTAGTATAAAGGAATCATCATCTTATATTTAAAAATCATTTGCATTCAAGGAAAAATAAAAATGTCAGGAACACAAAGAAATAAAATACACCTAGGTCTATATTATCATTCTAGAGTATTTATACATTTGAAGACTTTCCTCGATTTGTTTTTTTCTTAGTGTAAAGTCTATCTTATCGAGTGGTTGAACTTAGGAGAACATTATCCTTTCTATTCGATGATCTCTGACGCAGTTAAGGATGGTGGATCCAATTAAGGATAGTCCAAAACTTGCAACTTTAGAACAACACAGCGGAATACTCAACAACACAAGAACAAATAATTGTTTAACTCTGATTTTCATTAACATGCTCGACTATAAGGCCCTCTGGGTTAGGGCCAATTACAATCAAAAAAAATTTTGCAAGATCCAAACATATCCAATATAATCTCAATTATTTTAGCTATGAAGACAATCAGAAGCTGATGGAAAGCCTAAGGTAGATCTAAACTCCAGCTCGCAAGCCTCCAAGAAATCTTCTTGTCTCCAAGTGTGCAAACCACTAGCTCTGCAACTGCAAACTATTAGATAACAATCTTATCTACAAGATCATGCAAGATCTTTTCCACAACTTTGCCAACTCCAACTTTTAGAACCTCGAATATGATTCGCTAAGCCTTCCAAGTCATGAACTTCTATTGATCTCTTGATGATCCCATGATCATGCCTAAACATCTACCCCAAACACCCCTTAAATACTAATCATCAACCACAAGTCGGCTGGATGAAATCATTAACTCCCCCCAACAATTATTAAATTCAATACAAGTCAGCATCAAAATAGCCTTACCAACATTTAATCCAACATGTCAGCTTGTAACAACAGCTGATGAGGCATATTAATGTCTTGATTTTAATATAAGTTTTTATAATATGGACACACTCTTTGTGCTTTGATAAAACATTCCTGAACACTTGTTGTAATTATCTTGTGAAATTATGCTAGAAACAGCTAGAACCTACTAAACCTATGGGTAGTGTGTATGACATGTTTTGCTTAATACTATACATAGAATGCAGTATTTCATATAATTGTTTTATGCTATGCTCTAATATTTGAGTAAAAGTAGGAATGTTATCTTGCATGTATATTCTGGATGTTGCTAACTTTTCAGGAGAATGAGGAGCAACGCAAGGAGTGGTGATTACTTCATTCAAGGAGGAAGACAATAAAGACCGATCATGGTAGAGAAAGCACAGTTCATTTTTGATGAATAAGTCGTGCCTGCAAAGGAGTTCCAGAGAATATAGGGGATACAACTTGCTATATTTCTTGCAAGTTGTTATTCTTTTGCTTGGCAGTAAATGTGTTATGGTTGATCTTCCACCTTCTTTTTTGGTGATGTTTTCTTAAGACTTTTATGAATGTTTTTAATAAGAATCCAATCCTATATATATTGGATCTTGGATTATCCTAGGAAGCTAATGAGAAAATAGATAATGTTGATTTAGACTTAGAAGTTACTTTCTTGTTCTTCATGGATTTTTCAGTTTCTATGTAATCAAAGAAGGATTTTAATGGAAGAAGGATTTTGAAGAATTTGTTGTGTTCATAGTTAATTGAAACTGACCAAGGGGGCCCACTTGGAAGGTGGAATAGATTTAGGTAGAATAGATTCATTTCCTGCAGTTTCCTATTTTTAAATAGATTTACTGTATTAGTCCTGCAGCACTGTTACTGTGAAGTTCCTGTAGCACTTGCAGAAAATGATCATAGTGGATGTTTTGAGTTGTTAATTAGTTTAAGTTCATTCTTGAGGTTTCCTGTAATTATTTTTTGTTAGCCAAGGTGTGTTTACTTTTCTATAGTAGCAACATAGATTCTTCCAATGCATTTTTACTTTCCTGCAGCATAGGTGTTATGACTCTTAAAGGAACTTAGTGCACAAACTGTGTTGGCCCATTTCAAGTTCTACGTCCTTGGGTTGACAACTCAAGTGTATTTCATGATGGAATAGATAATCTTTAGAATAGATATATTATCTTTTAAGGAGAAATAATGGTGTGATTATCTTCATCTATTGTGAAACTTTACATTTTTTACGCCGCTACCGGGGATGGTGTCAAGCTAGGAACCTTCATGAGTCATTTATTTTCAGATTAGTTTGTTAGTTAGGAATTGAAAAGTTGCAAGCTTGATTAGCAAGTTACCAATTTCTTGCATGCATCAAAGAAGGAGAGATGTCCATGGTAGATTCCTTCGTAAGGAAACTATGAAAGCAAAAGAAGAATTTAGAGAACCTGAATTGCCATTTCTAGATGCAAGCCCAGAGTTTACTGCATCATCATCTTCAGTAGAAGAAGACATCCAAAAAACATTTGACCTCCGTCCATTTGAGGAAATATTGGCCAGCTTCCATACTAACTCCACTTCAAGACCACCTGCTATTCAGAATCCTCCAACAATTACCAATTTTCAGCCACAGTTTCAATATCCCATAACTCCAGCTATGGTAGCTCCCACATTTCCATTTACAATACCAAGTCTTGTCAATAATCCCAATCTCAAAAATATACCTGCATCAGCATTACCAAAGTTTTATGGTCTCGTCACAGAGGATCTTGATACTTTCCTGTTTGAATTTGATATCATGTGCTGAAGCTTTGACTATAATAATGACAGTCACAAGCTAAAATTATTCCTAGCCACACTAAAAGAGTCAGCTTTAAAATGGCTTATGGGCTTGGGGGCAAATGCAGTAGCAAATTGGGATGATATGAGACCCCTGTTTCTTACCAAATATAAGGAATATTTCAGGGGAAATGATTCAAAAGGTGATAACATTTTTAGAATGTCACAACAGGAAGATGAAACATTAGAAGATTATATATCTCACTTCCTATTTAATTTACAAAAGAACCCACAACACACCTTGCAGGAGGAGTCCCAAAAGCTGATTTTTCTTAGAGGAGTAAATGAGAACTGTCTTGAAGCATTGGATTTGATGGCAGGAGGAGATATATCCCAATCTTCATGGGATGACCTTCAAAATATTTTCCAAAACTACTCTAGGTCAGCAGTGAAGAAAGGAAGGGGATTTCATTCAGCAATAGCCAAAGGAAGTGGCTCTGGTATTTCAAAGATGGAAATTTCAAATTTGTTGTTTGATTTCAAATAGGACATCATCAATGAAGTTGCCACACATTTGGATACAATGGTTGATAAGAAGAAACATGCATAAGCTGAGGAGCAATTAGCTGAGTACTGCCCACACTGCCGGAAACAGAAGAAAGATTGTCATTGCAAATTGGTCGCTAATGTGGAAAACCAGCATCTTCCAACTGAGTACCTAAAGATAGAGGGAGAAGATGAGAAAGTATTCTTCCTTGCTCAATGTCAGCCATGGCCCCACATCAAGGTATGCCACAAGACCCTTTACAAAATTCAAATCCATATAGTAATCAATGGCAAAACCGTAGTGTCCAAGGTCCTCCACAATATAATCAACCTAGTTGGAACAATGCTTGGCAAAATAATCCACAAAGTCAATGGTATCCTCCATAGTTCCAAAACCAATGGTCACAATTCCAAAACCAATGGCAACCACCCCAAGGGAATTGGCAGTCTACAAACCAATGGAGAGGACCTTAGCAATGGTCTAACAATACTAGATACCCACCTTTACCACCTCCAGCAAATACACCTACAATAATGCCATCTCCTACAATCTCTGGACCTAAAAAATAGACTCAGTTTCCTACACAACCTTAGCCAAATCCAAATAACCAACAACCACAAAAACCAATGTATGTTGTTGATGCTCAGTAGTATCCTGCTTATGCTCTAAATATTGCAGATATACATTTGAGATCTGGTACAACCTTACCAGCACCTGAACCACCTTTAATAACTGAAATACCATATCCTCCTGCAGCACCAACACCGGCAACTTCTCTGCCGCAAGCGATTGACCCAGCAAATGTAACTAGTACAGTTCAAACTCAAACTGCAGTTGAACCTCCTTTTCCACAAAAGCTTATACAAAGCAAACCTGCACAAACAAAGGAGCAACCTTTTGACATTATTGACCAGTTGAAGAACATGCATGTCCAGATTCCTTTGTTCCAAGCTATTAAAGATGTTCCTCTTTATGGAAAAGCAATCAAAGAAGCCTATCTTAAAAAGCCTGGGAGGAAGAAAAAGGACCCAACCGCAGTCCATGTAATAGGATAATTGGCTGATATTATGTTAGGAAAATTGGTTATTCTTAAATATTCTGATCCAAGAAGTCCAATTGTGAATGTGATTATAAATGGCCAGTCAGTCAAAAATGCCTTGATTGATCTTGGTGCTGCTATAAATGTAATGACCAAGGATACTATGAAAAATCTGAACATAGAAGGAATACGGGCTACCCCAACAATTTTGCAACTTGCTAATAGTTCTACTATCACTCCTAATGGAATGATAGAAGACATAGTAGTAGCCCTAGATTCTCTAGAGTACCCTGTAGATTTTATGATTCTATCTCCAAAAGTCAACTTAGCTGGTTATCCTATCATTTTAGGATGACCATGGTTAGCTACAGCTGATGCAAATATAAGTTGTAGGTTAGGAAATATGACCATATCGGATGGACAAGCAACAAAGAAATTTGTCCTGTATCCTCCAGCACAACCCCAACCGGATTTAAGCACACCAGTATGGCCAGATTTAGGAGATGGAGAGGAAGAGTTAAACTCTGTAGTATAGCTTATGATGTTACATACATAGTCCTTTCTCAAGCTACAAGAGGAAGATTCAGTAATTCAAAGTATTCTGAACAATACTTGTGTGGTAGAAAAGGATAGATCTGACAGCTTTGTGTTGGAACTAACTACATATGAGGAACATACAGAGAATTGTTTTCTACCTAAGGAAATAGATATTATCCATCAACTTTTACCATGTAAACTACATACAAGTCCCATCTTTGAAGTCACTATGGTTAATCTCACAACTACTATTGAGTTGTCAAAAGGTCATAATCTCCATGTCAATAACAAACTGCCTCCTAAACAGCTGAAATAGTTAATAGAGCTTCTACAAAAACATGAAAAGGATTTTGCATGGGATTATGCAGATATGAAAGGATTAAGCCCCACATTATGCACTCATAGAATATATATCAATGAAGGGTGTCTGCCACTCTGTCAACCTTGGAGGTAGATTAATCTAGCACTCAGGGAAATAGTTAAAACTGAACTATAAAAATTGCTTGATGCTGATTTCATATATCCTATATCTGATAGCCGGTGGGTCTCACCTCTGGTTATAGTACCTAAAAAGGGAGGGAAATGGTGAATTTGTGTAGATTACTAAGAATTGAATAAGGCAACAAAGAAGGATCATTTTCCTTTACCATTTATTGATCAAGTTCTGGATACTCTGGCTGGTAAGAAATATTTTTCTTTTCTTGATGGATACAGTGGTTATAATCAAATAAGTATAGCTCTAGAGGATCAGGATAAAACTACATTTACATGCCCATGGGGTACTTTCTCATACTATGTATTTCCCTTTGGCTTGTGTAATGCTCCAGCAACATTTCAAAGAGCTGTAATAAGTATTTTTTCTGACATCTCACACGACTGTATGGAAATCTACATGGATGATTTTACAGCATTTGGAGTAACCTTTGAGGAGGCCTTGAAGAATCTTGAAAAGGTTCTTGTCTAATGCAAAGAACATAATCTATCACTTAATAGTGAGAAATGTTTAATGCTCATGCAGGAAGGAGTAGTGCTTGGTCATTTTATATCAGCAGCAAGGATACAAGTGGACCCAGCCAAGATAGAGGCAATCCTAACACTGCCCATACCTACTAAACCAAAGGATGTAAGATCTTTTTTAGGTCATGCTGGCTATTATAGGCATTTCATTCAAAATTTTAGTCAAATAGCTAGTCCTTTGTATACATTACTGACTAAAGAAGCTAAATTCATTTGGACACCAGCATGTAATGAATCTTTCCTGTAGCTCAAGAAACTCCTCACCATAGCACTAGTTCTTAAGGGACCAAATTGGTCTATTCCATTCCATATCCATACTGATGCATCAAACTATGTTGTAGGTGTTGTATTAGGACAAAAGCTTGCTAACCTGAAAATGCAATCTACTATATTAGTAAAAGTCTCCATAGCCCTGAACTAAACTACATAGTAACTGAGAAGGAACTTTTAGCTATAGTTTATGCATTGAATAAATTCAGGCACTATGTAACTGGCTATCCTATTTTTGTCCATACTGACCACTCAACTATAAAGTACTTGATGGACAAACCTACTGTAACTAGCCGATTGGCAAGATGGCTACTATTATTACAAGAGTTTGATATTACCATTGTTGATAAGCCAGGAAAGGCCAATGTAGTTGTTGACTATTTATCTAGAATTCAACTTGTTGATGAAGATCCAACTCCAATTGAAGATACATTTCCAAATGATCATTTATTCCATATAGAGACCCATACACCATGGTATATAGATATAGAAAATTATCTTGCTACAAATAAAATACCCCCACACTTCTCCCAAAAAGATAGGAAGAAGCTTGCAGAGAAAAGTTTTCATTATTCATGGATTGATAACAATCTCTTCTATACTGGACCAGATCAAATCATGAGGAGATGTGTCAGGGAAGATGAAATATATGACATACTACATGCCTATCATGATGAACCATGTGGAGGCCATTTTTTAGGAAAAAGAAAAACATTAAAGATACTTACCACTGGATATTACTGGCCAACACTACACAAGGATGCAACAACTTATACCACTAAGTGTGACAAATGTTAGAGAATGGGTCTGCCAACAAGATCAAATGAGATGTCACTCAATCCATAGGTTGTTGTAACACCCTTTGAAAAGTGGGGTATGGACTTCATAGGGCCAATTGACCTACCATCAAATGGTAAATCCTACATCTTAGTATGTACGAATTATTTAACAAAATGGGTAGAAGTCAGGGTAATGAAAAATGCTAGAGATGAGAAAGTAGATAAATTCTTATATGAAGAAATATTCACCCACTATGAAGTTCCCAGAGAACTTGTCACAGATCAAGGAGCCTAGTTCACATCAAATTTGATAACTACACTTATGAAAGAATACAACATAAGGCACCGAAAATATAGCCCTTATCACCCTCAGGAAAATGGGCAAGCAGAAGTCACCAACAGAGAAATTGAGGCCATTCTAATCAAGACAGTGCAAATACATAGAAGGGATTGGAGTAGCAGATTAACTGAAGCTATTTGGGCTTATAGAATAACATGAAAGACAACAACTGGATTTACCCCATTTGAACTTGTGTATGGAAAAGCAGCAATGTTGCCCATTGAATTTGAACATTAAAAATTACGTACTACTCTGGAATTAAACATCAGTCTTCCTCCAGCACAAGAAGAGAGACTTCTCCACTTGAACTCATTGGATGAGATGAGAAAGACAACTTTGGAAAGAACAAAGATCACCCAGAAATAATGAAAGAAATGGCATGATGCACATATCAGGAATAAACAATTCCAAGTAGGAGATTGGGCTCTGCTATATGATTCTCAATACAAGGAGACACCAAGAAAATTGCAGACTCGGTGGCTAAGGCCTTATGAAATTCAGCATGTATTCGACAATGGATTCGTTCAGCTGACAACCATTGATCCAGTTCAGTTCAAGCTGCTTGTAAATGGCCACCGATTGTGACTCTATCATAAACCACAGACCAAGCATGAGTTCCTACAGTAGTTCCAACCAAGAAATTTACCAACTCTAATGGACACAATTCCTACAGCGGAGGGTGCCAGCCTTCTTCCTACAGCCGTACCATAGCAAGCCTTCAATGAACAATACATAATAAAACCTCATTCCATATGAGGTCCATTATTTCACTCACTTTTCATTTTCCTCTTATCAATTTATCTCATTTCTTTGTCTACCATCCACTCACCCTCCACGTCACCCACAAATTCTGCTTTTAATGCTTTCAATAAAACACGCCGTCAACACCTTTTCAGTGATCACCAGACTTCACCAACTCATCAACTTGCATACGGATGCACGATTTAAAATTTTGAGGTACACATTTTTACTTCTCATTTTTAGCGCATAGGTTTCAATAATTATATATAATACTGCATTAAATTTATGGTATAAGCCTAAAGCCAGTTTCCCAATCCCATCCAAATTTTTAAGTGTGGACACTTGTCAAAATTTTGTGGGGGGCAAGGAAAGTGTATTTATTTCCAAGTGTCATCTCCATGTCACCCTAGTCATGTCCACGTTATATGTTGTACTTAGGCTGCAGTCTATTTTAATTTTTAAATCTTTATTGAATATGTCGTACCTTGTCATTCTGATTTTGGAAAAGATCTCCTCAGTTTGACATGACTTAAAAGGACTATCATTTATGCAAAGAACACTCCTAGTTAAAACATTGATGTCCTTCATAATTATTTTGCATGCCAAACATAACGGAGCTGTGTTAAGAGAATGTGGTATCGACATTTCTCAGAAAAATCATTTTGAATTCTGAGAAGGTATTTGCAAAGTGTTATCAGGGTGGTGGAAATAGAGAAATTTAAAACTAGGCATTTTGAGGATGGGAGGTCAATTGCAGAGACATGAGCCAATTGTCCATGGTATTCTACTAGCAGATGTGGAAGCAGTCCATACTTTCAACACCTGTGGATGGCTAGGCTAATTCCTCCAGTTAACAAAATATAATGACAAAGTAGCAATGGAGTTTATGAGGACATTTGATGAAGGAGAAGCCACAGTATGGGGATTGAAAGTGGTTGCTACTGAGGAGCGGATAGCAAAAGTCACAGGACTACCAATTAGTGGAGAGCATTACCCAAATGAACATGATGCTAGGTTGTCGCGGGCACAGTTTTCTTGGCCGGGTGACCCTCCATTGGAAATCTCAAAGCAAGGGTGTAAGAGACTCTCTCTCCCAGTGTCGTATCTAGAATTGGCAAACCATATCATCAGGTATTTGACCTGCGAAGGCAAATTTTTGAACTTACACGCTCATCATTTTAAGTTGCTTAGTTATGTAAGGCATAACATTCAAGTTAATGTCCCAAATTTCCTTTATAATATGTTGTGTATAAGTGCTGAGAAAACTCAAAAAGGAAATGAAAACTCTATTTCTCATCATGCCCTAGTTAAACTTTTAGTTGAAAGGTCTCTTCAGGATTCTTCCCCTGTATCATGGGTAGAATTTGTTGAGTTCAAAACCTTGCAGCCTCAAGCCAACCCTATCCAGCAAAATTTAGGGAATGAGGAAGAAATTGAGGAGCCTAGTCAGAATCCAGCTGAAACAGAGAAAGAACTAGTATTACCTCCTACTGATAAAATTGTTGAGCCTATTTTAGATGGTGATATACCTAGCTCTACCATAGATAAGGGCAAACACAAGGTTGATGAAGAAAGCCCTAGTTTTAAAAGGGAGGACAAAAACCCTATTGTTCAAGTGACAAAGAGAAAGAGGTCTATTCCTGCAGCAACTAATCCTGTAGCATCTACCCTAGTACCATCTAGACCAAAATGGGCTCGCAAAATAGTAGAGGTTAAAGAGGTTCTTGTATGTCGAAGCCCTCACATGCGAGGTCAAGTTTCAAAACCTTGTGCAGAATAGCATGTCGAGAATATTCTAGATGACTCTCATGTACAGTTGGAACCCCAAAATGTGGAAACATGTGAAAATAAGCCTGACAATGAAATACCACAGGGTGATCAAGAAATGTGTGAGTCAAATCCTATTGTAGTTCCAGAAAATGCCCCTGAAAGTGTTCAACCTACTTCTCCACCAATCCCTGTATACACTAATGTTTCTATCATTGCTTATAAATCCTCTTGGTACACCCATTATTTCCAACAAGTTGCTAAGAAGAAAAAAAAGAAAGCTATGGCTCAAGAATTTTCTTCGTCTATAATTTAATCTATATTATTTGGTTTGTACAATCACTTCATCTTTCAAAAGACCTTGTGGAAACAAGAAAGAGACCAAATGTAGAAAGTAATATCTGATAAAGATGAAGAAATTGAATCCCTCAAGGAACAACTTGAAAAACATAAACAAAAGATGAATAAGGCTTTGAAGATAACTAGCTAAGTTGTGACCTGTAGATCACCACCAAGGGTGTATTCTATTTGTCTCAAGGAACAGTTTATGTTATTTCAATTAATGATGACAATTAGGGATATTGAGTGTGAATTTAAAATTTCTCAAGATTTCTATAATGTGTATCAGACTCTGCCCACATGGCAAAAGAATTTGTTGTGTGAACTCTATTTGCATAATTTCATAATTCCACATGAAACAAAGTGGAATCCTCTACTTTACATAGGAGATGTTCACCTTAGGGCTTTAATATCTTGGATGCACAATGAAACAAACTATGACCAGCAGTGAAATGCCTACAGAGATCTTGAAAAGTCTGAACCTTTGCCACTACGGGCTGAATCACATAAGCTTGATAATCTTTTAAGAGACTGGTTCAGATTAACTTATGGAAAACCAAAACCAGATATCAGGGCTAAAATTTTTGGGTTTATAGAGATTATCAAACACTTCCAAATTTCACATAGGAAAGAGCTTTTTTATGGATTAGGAACAGGTGGAGCCGACTACCAGATGCCTTCAAAAAGGTAGAACCACATAGTCCTATCAATTATGAGGCATCTATTCATAGGGTGACTAAATATATCCAACTGGGATGACAGATCAAAAAGGAACTATGGATGCCCTTATCCTTTCAGCCTCCTACTCTTCGTTGGCCTCTTTATGATAATAGTGCTACTAAACTAGACCTCCTAGTTGAGGAGCACAGAGGTGATCACTGGGAGCACAGTAGAGGATTCTACTACACCTTCAGAAGTGGGAAAAAGGGGAGAACCTTAGTCAGAGACTTCAGAGAAATGGAAAAGAAGTATAATGCTTGAGGAAAAGCATTTGGATAGTGGGGAGCAGATGATGAGGCATATTAATGTCTTGATTTTAATATAAGTTTTTATAATATGGACACACTCTTTGTGCTTTGATAAAACATTCCTGAACACTTGTTGTAATTATCTTGTGAAATTATGCTAGAAATAGCTAGAACCTACTAAACCTATGGGTAGTGTGTATGACATGTTTTGCTTAATACTATACATAGAATGCAGTATTTCATATAACTGTTTTAAGCTATGCTCTAATATTTGAGTAAAAGTAGGAATGTTATCTTGCATGTATATTCCAGATGTTGCTAACTTTTCAGGAGAATGAGGAGCGACACAAGGAGTGGTGATTATTGCATTCAAGGAGGAAGACAATAAAGACCGATCATGTCAGAGAAAGCACAGTTCAGTTCCGATGAATAAGCTGCGCCTGCAAAGGAGTTCCAGAGAATATAGGGGATACAACTTGCTATATTTCTTGCAAGTTGTTATTCTTTTGCTTGGCAGTAAATGTGTTATGGTTGATCTTCCACCTTCTTTTCTGGCGATGTTTGCTTAAGACTTTTATGAATGTTTTTAATAAGAATCCAATCCTATATATATTGGATCTTGGATTATCCTAGGAAGCTAATGAGAAAATAGATAATGTTGATTTAGACTCAGAAGTTACTTTCTTGTTATTCATGGATTGTTCAGTTTCTATGTAATCAAAGAAGGATTTTAATGGAAGAAGGATTTTGAAGCATTTGTTGTGTTCATAGTTAATTGAAACTGACCAAGGGGGCCCACTTGGAAGGTGGAATAGATTTAGGTAGAATAGATTCATTTCCTGTAGTTTCCTATTTTTAAATAGATTTACTATATTAGTCCTGCAACACTGTTATTGTGAAGTTCTTGCAGCACTTGCAGAAAATGATCATAGTGGATGTTTTGAGTTGTTAATTAGTTTAAGTTCATTCTTGAGGTTTCCTGCAATTATCTATTTTTAGCCAAGGTGTATTTACTTTTCTGTAGTAGTAGCATAGATTCTTCCAATGCATTTTTACTTTCCTACAGTATAGGTGTTATGACTCTTAAAGGAACTTAGTGCACAAACTGTGCTAGCCCATTTCAAGTTCTACATCCTTGGGTTGACAATTCAAGTGTATTTCATGATGGAATAGGTAATCTTTAGAATAGATATATTATCTTTGAAGGAGAAACAATGGTGTGATTATCTTCATCTATTATGAAATTGTACAATAGCTACCAACAATAAATGCACCAAGTCGGCCCAACAAATCACATAGAACTCCAGTTGGTAAACTAGAACTACCGAGCAACAGTGAAATAATCAAGCATGCCAGGCATCACTGAGCACCAGTGTCAACCGAGCACCATAAGCATCACCATGTAACACTTTCACTGAGCACCAGAGGTTGCTGAGTTCCTTCAGTAACTGAGCTTCCTTCAATGACTGAGACTATCGGTTAAGGCTACAATTGAGTAACACTGACCAAACATATAGCTCCCATGAAGATTCACCGAGTACACTAGAATGCCCCTACATCAAACACCCCAAGTTCAAAAATATGTTCATATGTGAGAAGAACATCTTTTGGGATTCAGCACATAAACCCTGAACTGGTTCTTCACATACAAGTCCTCCACCTTTTCAGCTTGCATACTCTTCCACTTCAACTTTATCTATCTTTTCAGGTCTTTCCTTGATAACACATAATTTTGTTCTCCATACTGATCATTCATTTTCTCTAGATCCACAATCTCAACTCGGCTACCAATACTCAGGCTTCTTCTACTGAGCGTTGTACCCAGCAAAGACATCAAGGAAAACTTCCTATCATCCTTCTCAATAGTAAACACATTTTAGACATAGTCATACATAGCTCTACAATCATATTGCCAAGGTCTACCAAGCAATATATCACAACTATTCATCTTCATAATGTCACATAACACAAGATCCTTATACTGGCCAATTTGAACATCAATAAAGCATTGTTCTCTTACTTCTAGAGCATGAACATCTTGTAACCAGCCAATCCTATAAGGACAAGGATGCTTCATTATTTTCAACCCAAGCTTCTGAACCATGTCCTCAGCAACAAGGTTATTAGTACTACCACTATCAACAATAACATCATAGAGTTTACCTCCAAATTTGCATCGGGTCCTAAACAAATTATTCCTCTGACAAGGTTCCTCCTTTGTACCGAGCAATGTTCACCAAAGCAGCAAGTTCTCATATTCATGTTCATTCCCATTCACCACAATAGTTCATCGGTCACCAAGCTTCTTCTATGTATAATCAAAAGAATGGTGTCCTTCCTCTCCATAATTATAGTAAGTACCTTTAAAGATAACTCTACCTATCTTCTTCTTTGGTTCCATAGGTTTCTATTCATCTTTTTCATCAGTCGGTTTATCCTTCACCAAGTGATCAATCTTTTCCTTCCCTTAGGGATTACTATGTTGTTTCCTCTTCAAATTATCTTCTTCCTTTAGAGCATACTGATAAGCATCTTCAAAAGAATCAATTTTCAGCATACCAAGCTCATCCTGAATATTGAATCTCAAACCATTCACATATCGAGCTACCTTTTTCTTACCAAGCTCTCGGTGTCCAAATCGAATAGTAAGTTTTTAGAACTCCTCGGTATAATCTTCAATGGATAGATCCTTCTGTTTCAGATTTTGCAACTTCTTAAACAAGTCAATCTCATAGTCAGAAGGTATGAACTTAGCTTTCAACTTAGTCACCATCAACCTCCACCGATTGATCTTCATTTCACCTTCATCTTCTCTATCTCTTTGTAGTTCTTTCCACTAAAGAGAAGCATGTCCTTTCAACTTTTTATGTGCTAATCTCACCTGAAGAGGATCTTCAATTTCTTCCAACTCAAATAAATCTTCAATTTCACCAACCCAATCAATCAAGTTCTTAGGCTTCAAAGTACTAGAGAAAGTAGAAACTTCCATTCGGTAACTACTATTTAACCGAGCTCCAGATGTAGGCAATCGAGTAGTTTTGTCTTCACCAAATCTATCCCTCCAGTCATCACCACTAGATCCAATAGTTTCAAAGTCTTTAGCAGCTTCCTCATAACCATCTTCAGTACCAACATTCTAAGGTACACCAGTAACAACTCTCATGATCTATGTGACCATGTCATTCTTCATCAACTCCATCTCAGATCTGAAATCTGATTTCACCTTCTCTTTGATCTAGGATTCCACAGTATCACAAAGATCATAAATAACTCTAGGGTCCAATCTTCTCAGAGGCATCCTTAAATATATGTAAAAACCCTCTGCAACAAACCCTCACCGACCACCTTGTGACAATCTCCAAGTTGTATGCAAGTCAAATCTCAACTTGCCACCTTGAACAAACAACTAGGGAAAGATCCACAAGTTCAGTGCTCCAAATCTACAATCTAGATCATATGATCTCTTCACAAACAAGATCAACTTCACAAGATCAGCCTTGCTAGGTTAAGCTTCACTCCATAAGATCAACTCTCAGCTTTGATACCACCTAACATAGTCAAGGATGGTGGATCCAATTAACGACAGTCCAAACCTTGCAGCTTCAGAACAACACAGTGGAATATTCAACAACACAACAAAAAATAATTGTTTAACTCTGATTTTCATTAACATGCCCGACTATAAGGCCTTCTAGCTTAGGGCCAATTACAATCAAAAATAATTCTGCAAGATCCAAACAGATCTAATACAATCTCAGCTAGTTCAGCTCTGAAGACAATCAGAAGCTGATGGAAACCCTAAGGAAGATCTAAACTTGAGCTCACAAGCCTCCAAGAAATCTCCTTATCTCCAAGTGTGCAAACCACTAGCTCTACAAATACAAACTATCAGATAACAATCTGATCTGTAAGATCATGCAAGATCTTTTCCACAACTTCGCCAACTCCAGCTTTTAGAACCTCAGATTTGATTCGCTAAGCCTTCCATGTCTTGAACTTCTACTGATCTCCTGATTATCCCATGATCATGCCTAAACAACTACCCCAAACACCCCTTAAATACTAATCATTAGCCACAAGTCGGCTGGATGAAATCATTAACTCCCCCCAACAATTATTAAATTCAATACAAGTCGGCATCAAAATAGCCTTACAAATATTTAATCCAACATGTTGGCCTGTAACAACAACTACCAACAATAAATGCACCAAGTCCGCCCAAAAAATCATACAGAACTCCAGTCAGTAAACCAGAACTACCAAGCAATAGTGAAATAACTGAGCATGCTAGGCATCGCCAAGAACCAATGTCGACTGAGCACCATAAGCATCATCAAGTAACACTTTCACTAAGTGCTAGAGGTTGTCGAGTTCCTTCAATGTTCGAGCTTCCTTCAATGACTGAGACCATCGGTCAAGGTTGCAACCGAGTAACACCGACCAAACATACACCTCCCATGCAGATTCACCGAGTACTCTAGAATGCCCCTGCATCAATCTCCATAAGGATTTTTTAAATGCCACAAGTCCTTGACAATAAGAGGAGAGAAATGGATTAGACAAATACAAAATCAGGGGAGCATGATCAACTTGATTAAATCCATGAGAAAGAGGGAAAGTTCATGATAAAAAAGATTACTAGGATTTGTGGGATGGACCCATAGAAAAGTTGATATATTGTCTTAATTTTAAGGTGGAGTACAAACAAAGAGGAATTGTATTTATTCTAACCTTAAAAGTTAATCATCTTCATCCCTTGACATTTAGTTTCCTACCTTAGCATTTGATGTTTCAATCATCACTCTAACAAAGGGAAAGTAATTAATATAGGCTAACATATACTAAGTTGTAGGCATCTTATTGGATTAACCTAGATTATCATTGAAGGAAGGTTATTTTGCTTAAACTAGTACACATAAATTACATTTTCTTCAACCTCTCAATTGGGTTGAGATGACATAGGAATTTTGATTGAATTTCATTACATAGATATAATTGACAAAAACCTAATACTCATTGTTTCTCATCAAGAAATTATCAAGATATAATGGACAATCACTCCTAATTTTTTAGATCTATTTCCACTTAGTTGATTATTTAATCCAAGAGGGGTTTCATTTAAAGTGGTTTGATTGAAGGGAGATAGACCTTTAATACAACTCTTCATGGAGTCTCCTTCCGCCTATCACAATACTAAAAAAATATATAAATATCTTGCATTTTTCTAGAATGAAATGAATTCATTTGGAAATGCTATTTAGTAAGTATGCAATCCTCAGTATTAACTTTGCAAAATCTATAATATTTATTACATTTTCATTTGTGTGAGAAATTTTTGTTATTACTAAATTAAATAATATATAAAAAATTTAATGAAAACTTACTAAATACAAATGTATGAACCGAACATTGGAGCTAGTGATCCAATTCATAAAAAATATAAAACCTTTTTATTTGTAGTGAAAGTTATGTGTTATGGAATAATGTCTTTGAATAAAAATAAATAAATTTTATTGAATAATTAAAGAGATGATATAATTTACTCTTTAAAAAAACCATAACTTTGAATATATATAGAAAATGGCACAACTCGGTAGTTTACAAATTGAAAGATGTTGATTTTGAGCATCTCACTTAGGCTAAAGATCAGGACACACTATTGCATTGTCATCCATCTCTAAAATTTACATTGTATTCTTATCCTTAGTGATTATATAACATACAATAACCATCTCTAATCTTATGTTAAAGGTAACAATTTTGCATTACATGCCATTGTAGTCTTCACAATATTTCCCAATTCTCCAATAGTTAGTATATCCTTTTTTGTGGTATGGATAAATTAGGGAGCATGAGTTGTGATCTACTAGATATTTAATGTAGGACATGTGATATAATACCTTATCATTCAACTTTTCCTTGGTTATTTGTCATTCTCCATCTTTCAGAACATCAAGGTAGTGGAATAATTAGCAATTTACTTAGCCCAATCCATTGATTGCTTCCTAAAGGAGACCATAGTTATAGTGAGATTAATGGGTTGCTACTCTGATTTAGTTTATCTAAAATTGGAGTGATGTTTTTTTCTTGTCTTCCTTCTCAAACATGTATTCTAATAGAGGACCTAACTTTTCCTTTCTTTAGAGGAGAGTTCTTAGAAATTGTAGAAGCCAATTGAGTAAGATTTTCTAAGGCTATTTTGATCACAATATTTTTGTATACTTTGATCAAATCACTTAGGTGTACAATAAGAGATTTCCCTTTCCTACTACTACTTTTGTTGTTGCTCTTTCTACTTCTTAGGGGATTTATGAGGAAGTAGAGAAGGTATTCTCTAAGGAGAAGGAAATGATGTTATTTTTGGAGGAAATGTAATAGGGGTGTATATAAGAGAGCCTCTTGGGAGTTTTGTTGGTTGAAGAATGTTTCTAGTTGAAGAACTCAATTGTAGAGAAAATTTAAGTTGAGGTGAATTAGGAATAACAAGAGGTTAACAAGGTGATAAAAGATATTCTTCTAGAGATGATGAATAAGAAACACTTAAGGTTTCTCAATTTGAGTGGTATGTAGAGGATTTAGAACTAAAGTGGGTACATGATACTATCCAAAATTTAAGAGGGAAGATTTCTTGCAGGTTGTATATCACCCCCCAAGGGATTAGTTATCACCTCCAGTCACCCCTTGTTGGACCCCAACTTGGTAATATATAAGCTCCCAGGGTAAGAAAAGTTGGGTCATTGGCTTGGGCCACTAGGATTCCCTTGGTGTACCAAAAATAAATAAAAACTTCTTCCTTTCAATTTTGGAAACTTCTTCATGTTCTTGTTATTGAAAACAAGGTGGAACAACATGATTAACTATGTTGAACTTTAGTACATCCAAACTCAATAACAATGATATATCATATGGAAATTAAAATCAACCATGAAATAAAATTCAAAATGTAAACACTCAAAATTGGCTTTAAATAGCTCTACAATCATAAACCCAATTTACATCAACATATAGAAGTTAATTAGAAATGTTATTTTTATTTAATTTATTGTCTCGATTTATCTCCTAATTTTAATTAAATACATTTAATTAGATCATCAAATCATACTTCTAATATTAATTCAATAAACCAAAACTATTTATTCAATTAATTAAAACACTTCATAAAGTCCAACATTAAACAAATAGATTTAAAATTTATTTATCTAAGCTCATCGTGCACATTCTTAAAAATTTAAAAAAAATAACTTTATTTATTTAATTCCACATTTTTTCTCAAATCATTAGTAAATTAAGATCATTTCAACAATTTGACTAATCATTTGCATAAGTTAACATATGATTGATTTTATAATCTTCTCATTTTTCCAAAATGCTTGTGTCCAAAGAGAACTTTCGCTTGCATTTGCCACATCCATATAGATTATCTACAAATCTTCTTATGAGATCTTTATGCATTCATTCTCCAATAAAATATTCACCCTTCAAAGGCCTCTAAAAAATAATTTTTTAGACTTCCAAAAATTACCTTTTTGATCCCCACCCTTTATCTCTTTCCAAAAAATTCCTTAAATCCTTTCTATCTTCAAATCTACCAATAATAAGGTGCCACTTGAAGGCTCATCCTCTCTCTAATAATTTCAACCAACTGCAATCCTTAATCTTTAAATCCAATTTTAATCATTGACCGTCTATCTCTAAAACCTATATATAGCATCTCTTATATGTTATTTTAGGAAGAATCCTAGAGTGCAAAGTTATGATGCTTGAGTGAGAAACCAACATAGTTTTTAATTGCACATCTAAATCTTGAGCATATTGAAACCTTTGACATGCAATTAGAAGTATTGAGATGTCTCTTGCATGGTCTTCCAACTTGGGTACACATACCTTTTTGGTTCAAACATAGGCATATGTGGGTGCAAGTTAAAATAATATCATGTGTTTCTGATTTCTATGTTTTGCATCTTCTTGTCCAAACAAACCATAACACATTGTTCATGTGAATAAACCCTTATGGAAAAAATTCACAACTAGAGAGACTCGATCTGGTATTAATCATAAAAATAGCTATGATACATGAACTTGTTAGAATAACAATGTCCTAATCAACTGAGGGGGGGAGTGAATCAATTGATGCCAATAATGAATACTTTAAACTTTAACTCCAATTCTTATTGCTGAAACCAAAATACTAAACTGAAAAGTGAATACAACAATAATACACATACACATGAACACCAAGATTTGTTCTTGAGGAAAACCATGCTAACTGAAAAACCCCAGTGGGGATGGTACCCACAAATATCTGGACAACAAGTATAATAACCATGTTAAGAGTTCTGACCCTATTAGGAGTTGAGCATTACAATAGGTGGGTCCTGGTTAAAGGATAGACCCTGTTAGGAGCCTTTTACAATGTGATCCCTGTTAAGGAATCAACCCTACTAAGAGTCCATCCCCTCTAGAGGCAATAACCCTGTTAGTGGTGTAGAATAGATCAACCTAATCAAGAGATTTGAGAGTTAAAGCCACCCTCAGGTTCTCCAAACCTCACAACTTCAAGAGTAAAATAATTCTGATATGAAATTGCTTCCAATAGTCAATCACTGCCAAGAAAGCTCTAACTTGTACCCAAATACACAATTGTTGTTTTCCAAACAACAACCAATGCAACCTCAAGCTTGCATTCTCCTCTATAATTCACATATGCAGTTTCTCAAAATCTTCCATACATATTTTCCAAGGATTTCAATCCTTATATACAAGTTAAAATAATTAAATATGGGTCAGCCTACATAGGATAAATCTTATTTACAAAATACAAATAGACCCATGTGAAGATGCACACAACACGTCTTATAATGTTACAACATAATAATTACATCAATTAATCATCTAGATCTGTAAATCAAGCTCGCTCATCAAATTACTTAAAATGTGTTCCAAGTCATCCTCCAAATAGGTCTTCACCAATACACATGTCATAGTTGACATCACCTGTATGATCAAAACTCCATATGATCGCAATAAGCTCTCCAACAAGTGTACACACCATGAACCTATGTTCGCACATCATGACTTAAATGTCCATGAGTGCTATCCACAAAATTTTGCAATCAACTCTATGAAAATCATAGTTTCTATCTCCTGAAAAATAATCATTAGTAAATCAACCATTACTCTATCAGATCAACTCATAAGCATGTGTGATCATAGCCAATGATCCAAGACATCATGTAGATTCTCCTTCTAAGTTTTCACATGCTAATTTGTTGTACGGTGTCCGTACAATTCTCTGCAACATGTATGCAAGCTTTTGAATAACTAGTCAGTAACATATGTTGACATCAATGACAAACTCTATCATGAATGCAACACACAATCACTATAGCATGTCTCCAACATTACTATGGTACTCCCCCATAGGAATATCATCATCATTCATGCTAACAGAACTTACTTTTATGAATTAAATATCAACATAGTATTGTGAATGTATGCAATGCAAATTAAATACAAAAAATTAATAAGTAGAAAATACAAAGAAATTTACATGGAAAGCTTGGTAAAGTTTATGTCTAAAAAAAATTATGAGAAAATATATTTTCATATCTTAATTTTTAAGAAAAATATTATGTTACAACTATATTAAGAAGTTCTAAAAATGTGACTTTGCATAGCATAAGATATCCAAACTGCAAATTTCATTTCGAACAAAACTTTCTAAAAATACAATATATGACTTGTGAAACTACATGCCAAACACATGTCAAAATTTATTTCTATAAATAGTATGTCCCAATTTTCTTCACATCTTTGTAAAAAAAAAAAATCTTCAATGTAGATTGGGGCTATGACACTCCCCTACATCCCCCATCATATCAACCTTTGTTTGAATTGAAGTCCTTTGATTGCACAACTATCATGTTACTTGTTGACAACTACTCGTCACTATTGGATAAAAAAATACTTGACCTCATGTTCCAACACATATGATACTCCTATTACCTACAAAATAACTACAACAACATTTAACTCCAAGCACCAAATAATAGAATAACATAATAGAATCCTTCACATGCTTTTGTAAAACCATTAGCTATACGAAGAGAGGCATGAAACTCGCAGGAATATCAGCCTCTACCTATACCTATGGTCAATATGAATGAAGTTCAGCCATAAAACCCTCCTAAGAGAATGGACAATTAGTTTGTGAGAATTATTTATGATTTCCACTTGTATGCACCCTAAAATGGTCACCTAGACTTTGGGCCCCATTCTTGCAATTTATCAAATTCCTGAATCAATATTTTCAAAAATCAACATTTTTCAATTATATCAATTTCCTTGATCAAATCCTGGTTTTATCATTTATTCGATTATTTTCCTTGGGCTAACCATCTTACCCTAAGTCTTTATTTATTTAAAAATAATTTCCTCCCCTTTTATTAAATAAAAAGCCCCCACTTTTCCTCTTATCCTAAGTTGCACAAATAAAGCATTATTCTTATTTTATAAAAAGAGAAAAGCACTTTTTGTCTCATATGGGCACAAAAGTCAACTCTTATTTTCTCATTGGAGGATATTTGTGCACATAGATTGCTCCTCTTTGATGCTCCACCATTGATTAAATCTTTTGCCTCTTAATCTCCATGGTCCATTCCTTCTCATTTCCTATAAAAGAAGAGCTCTCTTCCTCATTTGCATAATCCATCTCTTTTATGCTAATGTTATGCTGCAGGTTTTCTAGGTCATTTGGAGCTCTTTGAAGACATTCTTCCATTCAAGCTTTGAAGACATTGTTGTTGCATTTCATTTAGCTTTCTTTCTTGCTTTCATAGTTGCATAATCATGGCATTCTTAGTATAGACTTTCCTTATGCTATAGATTAATCTCACATAGTTTAATTAGGAGGGATTGTAAGACTTGTACTTTCCTTTCATAGCCTAGTTTGCACTTTCATTTTCATAGCATAGCTTTCATATTTGCATCCTCATTCTTAGCTTACTTGCATTGCATTTCCATTTTATTCTTGGGGATATTGGCACTCTTGCCCTTGTCTTCACATGAATCTCTCATTGTGTGGTTGACTAGCAAGGTCATTAGCTTAATAGCTCTAGCTGAGAGCAATTTTACAATCTTGCAAATCCATACATAAAGAGCTCTAGGTCGCTATTGAAGATTTCCCTTTCATGGATTTCCTTTGATGTAATGACTTAGAGAAGTGCACTATTTTGTGTGTACATTTCTGGCACCCACCGTGGGGTAGAGTAGACTAGCTTTGTCCCTTCTTTTTCTGCATTTTCATCAATTTCCGTCAATTTTTCGGTAAGTTTTGAGCTTAATTTTTGGTCTCTTTTTTTTTGTCTCAAACTATCATGCGATACTTCTAGAAGTATCACGTGATAGTTCTTTGTATGCACGCATGATACTTCACCTGTCAGAAGTATCACCTGGCTATTGCAGAGAATATCACCCAGTCTCGGGCGAAGTATTGCCTGGTATAGAGTGAAGTATTGCACAAACCAATATTATCGCCCTAGTATACTAAGAAGTATCACGTGATAATTCTGGTGTCTGTAACTATCACTTGTACCTAGTAGTGAGCTATTTTGTTTATCTTAAAAGTTTTGGGTTCTTTGCTATCTTTTTGAAAATTTCAGCGTTTTCAAATCCGTGCTACTCTGGAAAATGGGCACCCATTTTTGAGAAATTTTCACAAATGTTATTGAAAATTTAAGTGTGATATATCATTGGAAAGGTCTTTCCAAGCTTGATCTAACCATGTTGGTTTCATTTTCAAATTTTTTTCATTTGATCAGCTATTTTTCTTGCAGATTATCTGATTTTTGATGTGCTAACCATTGTGGGGCTAACAAGTTGTGCTTGTAGGTGCTCTCATTGCTTGAAATATTTTTCCAAAAGAATGCATGTCAAAGCTTCAAATGCACAAGGTCTACTAATGATTTTTGTAGGGCTGCCCAAAGCATAAAAACCCAATCAAGTGCTTGTTGTTTATTTCATTTCAAGTGTGGCAATTACTAGTTGTTTCATTTCTTAGGCACTTAATATCTTATTGTAGGAATTCTTAGGTGGTAGGAGAAGTATGTTCTTCACCCTTGTGGTGAACCAGAAAATCTTGACCCATCTTTGGATTTTGAAAGCAAGAGGGTAATTGAACATTTGATTGGTGTGTTTGGGTGAAAACTTTGAGATAGGGGAGTATGCTCTTCACCTTTATGGTGAAACAAAAACCTTGAACCTCAAAAGTCAATCCACTTTTTGTTTAGTTCTTAGAATCCTTTAGCGAGCCTGCTCTTGAGCAATCAAGAGGAACGACCCAAGTGGGGACAAGCTAATATTGAGCTATTCCAACCCACTATAAACTCAAGGCTATCGAGGACACAAAACCTTGGTAGATGTAGTGCTTGTCTTCGCTTGATGTGAGTACTTGTGGGATTGTGACCATGAGGAAAATATTGAGCAAGAATGCTTAAGGTACTCTTGAGGCCACGAGGTCCGTTACTTGCTGCAAGGTAAGGAGTCCCTTTGGGGAGCAAGAGGGGTACTACGAACGGAAGCCCTTACTAATAACCATAGATAGAGGCCACCTTATTTTTCCGCTTAGCTTCTTGGTGCAAGGATTGATCCAAGTGGAATAACCTGAATCACCCCAAGATTACTCACCATCTGTGTTCCTTTGGTTTTGTCATTGACACCTCCATGACAAAGCGAACATCTATTGTGGGAAACCACTTTGTGTGAGGCAATGGGACATCAAGTTGTGGGCCAAGTTGCTAAGTAATGAGCCTTGACTTTCTAAGTAGTAAGTGCTTGAAGTGTTTTCATTATGCTATACCAGTGTAAACATTCTCAACATTTAAACAAAATGGTAGCATTCATAAGGTCTTCTATTTTGATATCACAAGTGCTTGTCTTGGCAAGGTTGCTTTTGCCCTTGTTTCAAGTGTTCTATGACATGTTTGATCCTATACTATTTGCAAACCTATCTTTTATCTGTTGTTACTGCTTGTCAAATTGAGAAATTGCACTATCCAACCTTCGAACTTGATCAAAATGCTTCAAAACTAAGATTTTTATGTTCACTGGTCAAAGAATCGCCCAAATCTGCAATAGTATCGGGTGCTTTGCTGAGAAATATCGCGCGATAGTTCACTTCTACTAAACTATTGCCCCACCTGCCTGGAAAGTATCACCTAGGCTTATTGGAAACTATTGCCTGGCTTAAGATGAAATATCACCTGGTCGCAAAGTGTCACCCTATCTGCCTGGTAACTGTCGCCCAGAGCCTTTTGACTATTCTACTTATTTGTGTCACTTCCAGTCCTCCTTGGTCAGTCCAGATCTTAGATCTTAGGTGCTATGACATATTGCTCAAAATCAAAATGAACTCCAATGCTATCAAAATTGCATAAAATGACTCTTGGTCTTCCTTCTTCCATGTCTTCTAGTCTTCCATTTTCATCCTTCCTCTTCTTTCTTCATGATTCTTCCTAAATTCTTCATGTCTTCTTGATTCTTTTCCTCTTATTATCTAGTCTACCTTCTTCTATTCATCTCTTTTGTCACTTTCACGCCTGATTCCTCCTCTTCTGGAACCATGAGTTTCAACTATCTTGCTATAGAACCTCTCTTGAAAATGGATGATCTTGATCTCCTTGCTCAATTTGAAAAGTATCATTCCTCCAAAACTCTTATTGATGATAAATTTATAACAAAAATGTGAAATAAAGCAAGTGAATCACCCGCCTTTGGTATAATCATGCTCATGATCCTCTCATGATATTCTTCATCATCTAAGTCTTCTCATTCTTCCTCATTATCCAAGTCTTATCATGACTCTTCTAGACATTATTTGCATTCTTCATTATCCAAGTCTTCTTCCTCCACTAGGTCTTCACTTTCCCCTTCTTCACGATCTCATTCCTCTTCTACTTCTCCCAAGAGTCTTACTTCTCCCTATGAGCAATATGGTAATCCTTGTGATACCTCTCCCACAAAGAGTGACACACCCACCTTTGGTGACTATGATGACTATTATGATGGCTACGATGATGAACCATATAGTAATACCTATGAAACCTCTATTCCTAAGAGTCCTCCTCATCATGTGCTCAAGCTTACTAAAGGGTCATCCTATTGGATAGATTGTGATGGTGATCCATATGATTCTAATTTTGAAAGAGACTTTGATGAGTTCTATGAACAATACCTCGATGATGATCCATCTACTTCTATTGAGGAATATAAAATGTACCATGCTGATTTGAAACGTAAATATTATAAGAATCCTTCCTCTAAGAACTCTCATGCTAAAGATAAAGATTACACTCTCAAGCAAGATCATGTTAATAATGAACCTTTGTCTTGTGATGGTCCCCTTCCATCTCCTACTTCCTCCAATAACCATACACTTCCTAAAGCTTCCAAGTCTTCCAAATCTTTCACAAATCCTTCATCCAACAAAAATCCTAATATTTTTCATGTGGTTCCCTATAGTTATCCTCAAGGGCTATCTCTTAAAGAAACTCAAGCTAACCTTCACTTGGTTGCAAATACTTCCAATAATACTACACCTAGCGAGCCTAAGCCTTTATGCGCTATAATGCCTACTTTAGCTAGTTCTTCACCATCTATTCCAAAATCTTCCATGCAATTCCAACATGCTTCCTTGTCCTTAGAAGTGGCTCCATGTCAATAGGACTTTAAAAATGATAAAGAAAATAATATAAAAAAAGATCAAGATCAAGAACCCTCCATGTCATCCAATCTTTTTCATGATGTCTCTGATCTACTTCATGGTTCTTTTGATCCTCTACGCTCTTCCGCATTCATTCTACCATCTCCTAAGCAAGATCAAGCTACTACTCACACCATTGAGCTTATTGACAATCAAGATGACCTTACTTCCATTGAGGTTATTGAAAATAGTGTTGTTACTTCCAATGTTGAGCCTATTGAAAATCAAGAGAAAAATGATGCACTTATGCTATCCAAAGCAACTTGTCAAGATCAAAGTCTTCCATCTTCTTATTCTACCACTCCATGTTCACCTCCACTTTCTACTCTTCCTAAGTCTTTGCAAGCTTTGAAAATTCCTATCGAAGAAGTTGATCCTATTCAAGATGTTCACAATCCTATTGAAAATCCTAATGCTCACTCTAAAGATGCTGATGTCCTTGGTTGTCATATAGATGTTGATGAACTTATTGATTATCCTTTTGCATCTTCCACTTCCATCCTTGGACCTCCTCCACCAATACTAAGGGATTCACATCTTCCTTCCATCTTGGGCCCTTATGTCCCTTCACTTTCCCCTCCTAACTCTCCTAATTTGTCATCCATTTTGGGTCCTTATGTCCCTCCATCTCCTGTCTTTCCTCAAGATCAACATAGATGCATAACCTTGAATCCTTTTCATCCACTTACCCATCTAAACCAGTCATATCCTCCTGCTTCTTCCACAAGTCCCAAGTCTTTTGGAAGTCACTTGAATGTTCAATACAAGAAAAAGAAGCAATACAAGAATCCATCAAAAAAAGATCACCATGTCTCCTCTAATCGACATGGAATCATAAAGTCAAAAGAGATATCTAAGAAGAAAACTACAAGACAAGTATGGGTTCCAAAATCCATCATTGAAGATATTCTTTGTAAATCATCAAAAGGAAATGAAAAGCCTATGGCTATATGGATTCCAAAGTCTCTCTTGAAAGAGTCTAATATTGAACAAAAAGTGAAGTTGACATTCAAGCTTCCAAAGGCTTCCACTTCACCTTCTTCCAAAAACATTCTTCCATTCCATGCACCTAAACCGCAACCTCTGCTATCCATTCACCATATTCTTTCACGTATTCCTTCATTCATGTTTCCTCCATCCTCTCACCACCCTTCAAGGTGTGTGTCGATGTTGATCTTATCTTCCTTTCCATCTTCCTTTCCCTATCAGCATCTTTGAGCATATCATTTTGAATCCTTCACATATTATGGTTTATCCTTTCAAGGAGCATTATCTGAAAAGCTTGCCTTCTTCCAAAAAAGGCAAAATTTAAAATTAAAAAAAAATGAAAAAATTGAAAATGTGCCATGGTGAAAACCTGGAAATAGGCACCTTGATAGCAAAAGTAAAGAGAAATAAATTCATCCTATGGTGAAAACCACTCCCTTGTGGCACCTTGGATAAGTACCATGATGAAAACTTGGTAATCAGGCATCATGCATAGTTCTTCTACATATTTCCTCCATTCCATCTTTTTTCTTTGATCTTGACAATGTTGACAAATACACGAACATTTGGCTATCTTTTGAGGTATCTTATGATTATCTTGCTTTCATTCCATTCATGTTTAGCCTTCATATTTATTTTCCTCCATTCATTCTAGCCTTTCGCTATCCCTTTCCCCTTTGGTCTTGATCTAATAAAAAAGAGTAAAACATGATGCTCTAAAGTCTCTTGACATGTCTACTCCTTTGGACTGCATCTTTTCCTTCTTTTGCACTTTTCTGACTTATCCTATGTTGTTCTTTCATTGCTTGTCCAAATGTGCTTTGCATGACAATTTTTCCCTAGCTTGGGTACTCTTGAGGAGTTTTTCTTTGAGAATTTCTTCCCTTCATTCTCCTTCATTCTCTCATTTTCCATCTCTTCCACCAGCTTGATAATCCCTCGTATTACCCACCTTGCTAGACATTGGGACTACACGATGTGATCTTGCTTGGGAGCCTGATGCCTATTCTATCTGGGGGCATCCTTCGTACATGCTTATTGATCCTGAAAAAATTTCAAAAAAATTCATATATGATGCTGAAAAAATCCTAAAAAGCATAAAAAGTCCTGACAAAATACAAAAAATTAAAAAAATTTAAAAAAAATAGAAAAAGTGCCTTGGTGAAAACCTGGCACTAATACATTTGGGGTGAAATTGCGATGGCAATTTGCGACGACAGGCAAATGTCATGCGGTTTTGGCTTTTTTTTTTCAAATATAGCCCGACACCGTCGCAATTTGCGACGATAATACATTTGGCAACGTCACCATTGCGACGTTGTCAGGATATAAGGACAAAAAAAAAAGGAACGTTGTCATTTGTGTTTTCAACAGCGCCGTAACCCTCTGCGAAATCACATTAGGATATAAGGGCAAAAAAAACAAGAACGTTGTCATTTGTGTTTTCAATAGCACCGTAACCCTCCGCGAAATCACATCGGGATATAAGGGCAAAAAAAACAAGAACGTTGTCATTTGTGTTTTCAACAGCGCCATAACCCTCCGCGAAATCACAGCTACAATTTCTGAGTATGTTAGGTTTATTTTTCTTTTGTCATTATTATGTAATCTGGTATTCAGCTGTTAGAGAGCTAAAATACCCAGAAATGAGGACATATCTATGTTGAATTTATTATTAGCGGCTTTGGTTATTTAGAAGTTTAATTTTATTTGTTCATCTTTCAAGCACAAATGTTTTGTGGACCGTAACATCTTCATTGTTTCGGGTATGCAGTGAAACAGCCCTAACTTGCAATTGCAATGTTGTCGGGATATAAGGGCAAAAAAAAAAAGGAACGTTGTCATTTGTGTTTTCAATAGCACCGTAACCCTCCGTGAAATCACATCGGGATATAAGGGCAAAAAAAACAAGAACGTTGTCATTTGTGTTTTCAACAGCGCCGAGAGAGATTCCCTCCGTGAAATCACAGCTACAATTTATGAGTACGTTGGGTTTATTTTTCTTTTGTCATTATTATGTAATCTGGTATTCAGCTGTTAGAGAGCTAAAATACCCAGAAATGAGGACATATCTGTGTTGAATTTATTGTTAGCGGCTTTGGTTATTTAGAAGTTTAATTTTATTTGTTCATCTTTCAAGCACAAACATTTTGTGGACTGTAATGTCTTCATTGTTTCGGGTATGCAATGAAACAGCCCTAACTTGCGACTACCTTCACGGTACTTGTGTACATTATCATGTTGTCTTTACAGTGACTGTCCTCATTCAAGTGGCAATTACACAAGGGACAGTCACTGTGAGATGTCCTCATTTGTGACAAGGACAGTCACACTTAGGACATCTCATAGTGATATTCCCTTGTGTAATTTCCACTTGAATGTATTGCTATTGAACCACATTAATGCTTTTCTTCTTCAACAAATGAGGACAGTCACTGTAAAGACAACATGATAATGTACACAATTACCAAAAAATGATCTTGTTAATTGATGTAACACTTTGTCTTGCTCACTCCCTATCCTTCACTAGGGTCTCTTTAGGCCAATGTTTTGACTTGATAGGGTACTTAACTATCCCTACACTCTTTAGGTATCTCTACCCAAGATCCCACTCCTTCAACTAGTGCACACCAACAAGAAATACAACGAACTCTACTCAATACCAATCTAGCTACTAGGACACTCCTAGTCTTGTCTTCACAAATTGAAACACATTCAACTAGAACTTTACTCCATGGAGAGGCTGGCCACTAGGACCTCTATTGGTTTCAATATTACTCCTTCACCTATACTTTTCATCAGTACTTCAATCCGGTTCATCAAACCATGCCAATTGCACCCAAAAATAGGCTGCTAGCAATTAGGCCTTTGTCAAGCCTTTTTGTTTATATTAAGCCACCTAAAGGGCTTAGGATTCAGATGCCCTTTATTGAGAACTCCAAGATATCTAAGGTCTTCTCCTCCTAGATTTTTTGTACACCAACTGCTACAGCCATGCCTGAAAACAAGTATTTTGACACAACTTGGACAGTCTGACTAAGAGTTTGTTTTCTTAGCAGCCAAAGAAACTCACCCAATCTTCTAATTTGACTTGGGGCTTCTTTAGATGTGTGTCTACCTCTCCATGAGATTTTAGTTGAAGCAACCAATGCATTCAACTTGTTGTAATCTTCTTGTAATGATTTGTCATCCCTAACTGTGCTCAACTGACTCACCTAGGACATCATTGCAAACATAGAAAATGAGCTTCCCAGGGCCCCTCCTTCCAAACATATAGTACATGGAGTCTCCTCACCCATTCCAAGAGCCCGTAAAAAATTGACAATGGAATGATGAGCTAAGACTCCATTTGTTCAACCTGCCTGGTTCAAACCAATGATTTAACAAAAGAATTAACAAACTAGTTGGAATGCTTCAAAACTCAAAAAAAACACAACACAGAATAAAAAAACAACTTGTACTAACTTTTCCAATAGACACTGCGAGCTATCTAATCCATTAATCAACTGAAAACAAAGAAACAAAAAAACTCAAGAATTCACTAAAACCGTGTTACTCTACAAATCTTCTTAATTCCAAATACTTTTCCCCCCAACCTTTTGCACAGATCGATGGAGGCTTCTTATAGTTGATCTGATGCCTAATTCAATGGTTTCATATAGTTACATAACCATCTTACTCGAAAATGCTCCCTTGCACAAATATTGTCAATGTTGTGAATGACAACATTGACAACTTGTTACAACCTTTGGGATTTTGGTTCAAAACTTATTGTTCAAACACCATAAGACCCTAACCATGACTTAGTTAGGCTATTTAGACCTCACATAGGCCACTTCTACACTTCTTTGCCCAATTTGACCCCTAAATGCTTCATTCCCACTTTTGTCACAATATTGGTAACTTGGGTACAAATTGGTACTTGCCTTCACAAAGGTCACACATGAGGACATCTCACAGTGATCGATTGTCCCTTGTGTAATTGCCACTTGAATGTATTGCTATTGAACCACATTAATGCTTTTCTTCTTCAACAAATGAGGACAGTCACTCTAAAGACAACATGATAATGTACACTCACTGTAAGGACAGTCACAAATGAGGACATCTCACAGTGACTGTCCCTTGTGTAATTGCCGCTTGAATGTATTGCTATTGAACCACATTAATGCTTTTCTTCTTCAACAAATGAGGACAGTCACTCTAAAGACAACATGATAATGTACACTCACTGTAAGGATAGTCACAAATGAGGACATCTCACAGTGACTGTCCCTTGTGTAATTGCTGCTTGAATTACACAAGGGACAGTCATTGTGAGATGTCCTCATTTGTGACAAGGACAGTCACACATGAGGACATCTCACAGTGATTGTCCCTTGTGTAATTGCCACTTGAATGTATTGCTATTGAACCACATTAATGCTTTTCTTCTTCAACAAATGAGGACAGTCACTCTAAAGACAACATGATAATGTACACTCACTATAAGGACAGTCACAAATGAGGACATCTCACAGTGACTGTCCCTTGTGTAATTTCCGCTTGAATTACATAAGGGACAGTCATTGTGAGATGTCCTCATTTGTGACAAGGATAGTCACACATGAGGACATCTCACAGTGATTGTCCCTTGTGTAATTGTCACTTGAATGTATTGCTATTGAACCACATTAATGCTTTTCTTCTTCAACAAAGGAGGATAGTCACTCTAAAGACAACATGATAATGTACACTCACTATAAGGATAGTCACAAATGAGGACATCTCACAGTGACTGTCCCTTGTGTAATTGCCGCTTGAATTACACAAGGGACAGTCATTGTGAGATGTCCTCATTTGTGACAAGGACAGTCACACATGAGGACATCTCACAGTGATTGTCTGTAATGTCCCCTTTTTGGCTAACTTGGAAAATAGGAACAATTACTCCACTTCTCAGACTTACTCTATCAGATACTTACAATTAAACTAAGTAATGGAGGTTACTTAAGATATCAACCGCTATTTCAGATTCAATCACAATATGTGTGCAAGATGATATTGATACCAATATGTTTAATAGCACTGTCGGATATAATGATATGAAATATGCTATGAATATGATGTTTCCTATCACTTATAGTGATAGTATAATGATGCTATGTCTGATATAAACAATATCGATATACAATCAATAAGTATTGCTTACAGCAATGTATTTGCTGTGTCTGATATGATGATGTAATTATGCAAATGTGTAATATCGCTATGAGTGATATGTTGCTATTTCAGATTCTGAATTATATGCTTGCAACTTCAAATATTGATGTTGTTTCTGACTATCCTTTCTATCTATGCAATCATGGTGTTGTCTCTGATCTGCAATGATAAACTTGAAACCAAACTGCCAAAGGCAGATGCTCTATTGAGTATATCCAAATATGGATAAGTAAATAAAGTTCTAATGATGCCTTGAGTGACTGACGAGAATGCATTCTTATATTGTCTTTAACAAATGAAGAGATGCTATGAATGAGACGTGTCTTGTTTCTTCCTCCATGTCCCTTTGTTAATCACACCTTTCCATAATCCGACAGTTCACATAATATTATTTCATTATTTTCTGATCATAGATAACTCCCAGATTGACTCAATATCAAATCTTTTTATGAAGGTAATCTTCCCTAATTGGTAGTGCAACCAGTAGTTAACATCCATTGTGTTTTTATTAGTTTGGTCTAACTATCATTAGTATTTAGTCAATCGATATTAACTCTTGCCTTATCCCATATTGTTATGATTATATCCAATCTTTCTACTCTGATATAAGTCGATATCATTTTCTGATAATTGTCCATTTATTGGTTGATTGCTGGTAATGGAGTTTGATCTTCAAATTGACTTCCATTCCTATTAATACTTAAGGATACATTGTACTTATTATCCATGACTGATGCCTCATTCATCAATAGCTTGTGATATAATCACTGATGCTTTTGTTTCTACAAGATGTGGTTTATCTCAGACAATCGATAATCTTTCAATCCTTTAGTCGATATCCTCCTATGTGGTGTCTATTGATATAGATAGTAGAATTCAATCTAGTTTATGTTATTGTCATGATAACATAGGAAGTGATGGTGCATATTTGCTAGTGGGTTGTCATGTTTGATATTGCTTTATCGGATATGTCATTGTCTAAACTTGTGCAATTAATGATTATTTATAATATATGAATGGTTATCCTTCTTGCTTATCAATACATCTTCTGAAACACATAGTGACCTATCCCTTATTCATATCATGTTGATCTTGACTTCATAGTATTTGGTTCATTAATCATCCTCTCATGGTATCGATGTGTAATGACTAGTGATTGTTGTATCACTTCTGCATTCCTCATCGTGATAGATAATGCAGATGTTTAATGTAGATGTATATCGATTACAGATATTCGATATTGCTTTAAACGTTATTATTATTATTATTATTATTAATGTTATTGTTATTATTAAATATTATAATTAATGATGTTAGTAATATTAATAATATTATAATAAATATTATTATAGTGATAACATATTGTTTTATATTGAGAGGTTTATTAATATTATTTATATATTAAAATTATTATATCAATAATTGATTTAATATTATTACTTAATATATTATTATAATATAATATATATAATTTATTAATAATTATTTATTATTAATTTATATTATAATTATAATCATAATTATATTATTTATTAATATTTTAATATTATTTAATTAACATATTACTTATTATGCTAACTATATATTATTATTATCTTTTGATAATAATTATATATTATTGTTATATACCGTTAATAATAGATTATTATATATCATCTAATCATTTTATTATTATACTAAGTTCAATATGTCACGGCTCATGACATTGTCCCTTGTGTAATTGCCACTTGAATGTATTGCTATTGAACCACATTAATGCTTTTCTTCTTCAACAAATGAGGACAGTCACTCTAAAGACAACATGATAATGTACACTCATTGTAAGGACAGTCACAAATGAGGACATCTCACAGTGACTGTCCCTTGTGTAATTGCCACTTGAATTACACAAGGGACAGTCATTGTGAGATGTCCTCATTTGTGACAAGGACAGTCACACATGAGGACATCTCACAGTGATTGTCCCTTGTGTAATTGCCACTTGAATGTATTGCTATTGAACCACATTAATGCTTTTCTTCTTCAACAAATGAGGACAGTCACTCTAAAGACACCATGATAATGTACACTCACTGTAAGGACAGTCACAAATGAGGACATCTCATAGTGACTGTCCCTTGTGTAATTGCCACTTGAATGTATTGTTATTCAGCCACATTAATGCTTTTCTTCTTCAACAAATGAGGATAGTCACTCTAAGGACAACATGATAATGTACACTCACTGTAAGTGTACATTATCATGTTGTATTACAAATGGACCTTATGTTGGTCGGGATATAAGTGCAAAAAAAAAAAGGAACGTTGTCATTTGTGTTTTCAACAGCACCGAGAGAGATTCCCTCCGCGAAATCAAGCGGGTTATCATTTGTGTTTTGAACAAAGTGGGTTGTCATTTGTGTTTTGAACAGCACCGAGAGAGATTCCCTCCGTGAAATCAAGCGGGTTGTCATTTGTGTTTTCAACAGCACCGAGAGAGATTCCCTCCACAAAATCACAGCTACAATTTCTGAGTACGTTGGGTTTATTTTTCTTTTGTCATTATTATAATCTGGTATTCAGCTGTTAGAGAGCTAAAATACCCAAAAATGAGGACATATCTGTGTCCAACACATTTTAAAATGATCATCCCCCTATTATTGTATCACTTCCTCCTTGTTCCTCATTCAAGTGGCAATTACACAAGGGACAATCACTGTGAGATGTCCTCATTTGTGACAAGGACAGTCACACATGAGGACATCTCACAGTGACTGTCCCTTGTGTAATTTCCACTTGAATGTATTGCTATTCAACCACATTTATGGGCCCGTTTGGACCATGACACATAGTAGCATCTACAGAGAAGAATATCCCAGGTGTAACAAGTTGTAAGAATATACCAACAGTTCTAAGAAGTTCCCTAGCACGTAGTAGCATCTACAGAGAAGGATATACAACATGAGGGCAGCCACTGTAAAGACAACATGATAATGTACACTCATTGTATGTGTACATTATCATGTTGTCTTTATAGTGACTGACCTCATTCAAGTGGCAATTACACAAGGGATAGTCACTGTGAGATGTCCTCATTTGTGACAAGGACAGTCACACATGAGGATATCTCACAGTGACTGTCCCTTGTGTAATTGCCACTTGAATGTATTGCTATTCAACCACATTTATGGGCCCATTTGGACCACGGCACACAGTAGCATCTACAGAGAAGAATATCCCAGGTGTAACAAGTTGTAAGAATATACCAACAGTTCTAAGAAGTTCCCTAGCACATAGTAGCATCTTCTAATTATCTATACCACTTCACAAGGTATTGTTTGCACACATTGTTTTTGGTTCTTTTGATGACCCTTGTTTTGAAATTTCTATTAGGCCTTGTAGCTTATATGTTTTGATTGCTGGAGAGCTTCTAAAGCTAAGCAAGAAGACCATTGCACGAGTTATAGCTGCACGCTCAGGTTTGAAAATTGTATATTTTTTAATCTAATGTATATTTTAACTAGACTTTTAGCTTATTTTTGCTGTATATTTTAATCTAAAGGGAATCATGGATGTGAACTTGAAATAATTTTGTACTTAGTTCTTATGGAGAGAATAGTAGTAGTTTACGGTCTAATATCAAATAGAGTTTTCCAATTACAGAAAGTTAATGAATTCTAATAGCTTATATGTTTTGATTGCTGGAGAGCTTCTAGAGCTAAGCAAGAAGACCATTGCACAAGTTATAGTCGCGCGCTCAGGTTTGAAAATTGTATATATTTTAATCTAATGTATATTTTAATCCTTTTGCCATGTCATGTAATATGTCTTGCCTTGTAGCTTATATGTTTTGAAATTGTTGTTAGGCCTTGTAGCTTATATGTTTTGATTGCTAGAGAGCTTCTAGAGCTAAGCAAGAAGACCATTGCACTAGTCGTAGCCGCGCGCTCAGGCATGAAAATTGTAAATTTTTTAATCTAATGTATATTTTAACTAGACTTTTAAAATATTAAAGGATTTAACTAGGTCTAAGAAGATTTGTGTACTTTTGACAATTTTGCTTAGTCACTGAAAGTTGTAGACCGAAGTTTTCATAGCCCAATTTTTGCTTCCTGCGAAGAATGATCATGTCAGATAATATAAGTGAAGAACAAAATAGGGAGACAATCGCTAGATTGTGGTCTAACTTGAAAAGAAAAGGTGATGGAAAATGTTATTGTCCCTGCAAAATTTGTAAGGGCTTAAACCGTAGAAGACTGCTAATCAAAACAGTTAAGAGACATTGTAGGGAGAATGGTCACATTGAAGGGGGGCATGACTATCATCCACTGGTAAGTTGTTCATTATATCATTTTAACAATTTATATACATATGAAATCAGTTGATGATGACTTGAAGATCATGGTTTATTTATGTTAATCAATTTTATATAGGTTGATCTCCCCAGGGAAGTACATGATATGGAGGAACATGGGGGTGCGAATATCCAAGGTGAAGATAATGATCCCATGGAAGATGACGATCATGCGCCAGAAAACACAATTGAAGATGATGGTATAAATACATTGATCCATGACACATTTAGTCCAAGCGGATCTGATCATGATGATGATGATAGCCTTGATGTACCTCTACTTGAGAAGGCATACGAGCCCCTATACAAAGACTCCCAAACAACTCTTCTCTCTACTGTATTGTTGTTGTTGAACTTGAAGGTTATGAATGGTTTATCCAACATAACAATGTCACGTATGTTAAGGTATGTCATATATGTCTTTATAGTTAACAAAAGGTGAATAATGTACCACTAATATTGTTTATATTAACAACTTATATTTTTTGCTGTAGATTGATAGGCAAGTTTTTGTTACCACCATCAAATATTCTACCTCGCTCATATCGAGAATTATCTGCTATTATGAAAGATATTGGAATGGAGTATCAAGCAATACATGCTTGTCCCAATGATCATATTATATATTATAAAGAACATGAATTTGCAACACAATTCCCTGTATGTCATACGAGTAGATATCGAACAGATCGAATAACAAAAAAGGTGCCTCACAAGGTTCTTCGTTACATCCCCATTATTCCACAGATGCGACAATTATTCAGGTGTACTAGCTTGGCACAATTTATGGATTACCATGCACGCAATAGAAGTCGAGATGACATTATTCAAATCCCTGCAGATGGTTTGGCATTTATGCACATAGAGGAAAAGTGGCAACACTTCAAAGAACCTCGTAATCTCAGGCTTTCATTGGTAGCGGATGGTGTCAATCCATTTGGAGAGATGAGATCTGTTTGCTCGGTGTGGCCTGTTTTTGTTATCAACAATAACATTCCTCCGTGGATGTCAATAAAGAGGGAGCACATTATGTTGGCAATGATTGTTCCAGGTATTTTATCATTTGATAGTTATTAATTTACATGTACTTACAAATCTTACAGTAAAATGGTCACAATAATTATGTAATGTTACTGTTCATTCAAGTAGGTAAATATCAAGTTAAAGATATGAATGTATATATTGAGCCTCTTATTGACGAGTTGGTGGAGTTATGGAACGGTGTCACTATGTATGACGTGTCTAGACCAATAGGACAAAGACAATTTCAATTCCATGCAATACTTGTATGGACAATACATGATGCCCCAGGGCTAACACATTTTTGTGGTATGTTATAGTGAATTCAAGTTGCGCATGATAATTCTAATTATAAAAATCAACATATTTAATAATCCAATTATATCATTATCTTGTAGGTCTTCAAACAAAGGGAAAATTTGCATGTCCAGTTTGTGGTCCAAAGATGAAATCTCGTCATTCAAAAAGTTTAGGAAAGCATGTGTTTGATGAGTACAGACACTTCCTCCACAGGAATCATAAGTATCGAAGTATGGAAAAACATCTTTTCAATGGGAAAGAAGAGACTACATCAAAGCCACGAAGAATGACACCTCGCCTATGGAAGTTGGAATATAATAGAATTAATCATCGAGGTAATGTCGTTCCACTTAATGGTTTATGTTTGTAATTTATATATTTCTATTGTGATTTTTGTTTACTAATTATGTAATTGATGATCGTGAAGGTCGTCAAGGCACTACTGACAACCTTCCAAAGGGACTAAAAAGCTATCCCAGACAATTTAGTAGGTTGCCCTACTACGAGGACCTACAAATTGTGCATTTGTTTGATCTTATGCATGTTGGAAAGAATATAACAGAGACATTGTGGAAAATACTGGATGGAAGGCGTGACAAAGAAAAAATTGTCAAAATTTGTAATGACATTCATGAATCCAATCATGCACTGAAGAATTTCATTCACTCAAATAGCAATAGAGATCAGATTAATATAAGTGCCCTTCCTTGGTTATTAACGGAGCAGCAAAGTGATGCCATAAAAGAAGTCATACGAAAAATTCAATTTCCCACAGGATTTGCTGGGAACATAAGCAATCTCATATCAAAGAAAAGTGAATTTGGGCCAGGGCTCAAAATGCATGATTGGCATACTTTCATCAAGGTAAGTTATGTTCTTCTATATTTACAATATATTCATAAACTACGTGTACTATTCATTATGTTATGTTAGAAAATAATGAAATGATTGGTTTATAATTACTGCAGTACGTGCTACCTCTATCTCTCCCAGAGCACTTCAACAATAACATCAAACAAGTGATATATGATCTTGGAAAATACATGAGGTAAGCAGTAATATCTATTCAATTTGTTGTATATATTTATTATATTCGTGATTTGTTTTTCTTGCTATGTAATCTATTGTATATTATTTTGTAAAGTCTCGTATTTATATATTTTTTGTGACTTGAATCTCTTAATGTAGGTGGTTGTCATCTAAAGAAATCCATAAAGAAGATATAAACTATTGGAAGAGAAGAATTCCTCATTTACTGTGTGAAATGCAAAAGTGTCTACCTCCAACTTTTTTCAATGCACAAGAACACTACCTCATACACCAAGTTGAGGAGATTGAATTGTGTGGACCTGCACACACTAGGTCAATGTGGATGGTTGAGAGGCACTTGAAATCTTTGAAGGCTTTGGTTCGATAAAGAGCACATCCTGAGGGTTCTATGGTAGAGGGATACATGGTATACCAGACTATGGTGTACATTACTGAATATCTTCCTAAGTTTGCTTCAAATATCCATGTAGATCGCATTTGGGATCTCGACCCTTTTAAAAAATTCAAAGGGGAGTACTTGATGGGGAAAGGTAGATTGAGGAAAGTGACAGGTAATAAATTATAAGATGTTATTGTAATAAATTATTTCTTAATCTTCAAAATAAATCGGTTGTAAGTCGTCTTTTTTTTTTTTGTATAGTTGCTCGAGAGTGGGATGCACTACATTTGTATATTGCAAACAATCTTGATTGGATGATGGTATGGATTGAACAATGTCAACATTCTAGTCACACATTAACATGGGAAGGTGTATCTTCATTGGTTAAAGAAGCTCATCGTAATGGAGATTCTAATGTTACGCAAAGGGAAATAGATTTAGCATATGGTTTAAGAGATTTCCAGGCACGTACAAAATTATTAATCACCCGTATGTTTATCAACTCACGATATAATAATTTTGACATGTTTCACATATTATTGCAGGTTAAACACCACAAGGGTATGTTCTGTAATGGTCAAAAATTTCGCGTCAAAGTGTTGGATGACACGAAGAAAACTTGTGATTCTGGAATAACTGCAGTCTTTCAAGTGACTAATATTTCATCTAGAAATGACTTAGATCCTCAAGAGTCTAAAAATCAATACTATGGCATTTTGGATGATATACTTGAGTGCAACTTTAGTTCCTTCAAATTAGTACTCTTCATTGTCAAATGGTACAGGCTACGACTTAATCCAAATGATCCTAATAGAACTGTTATTGAACATGATAATGGATTTACAATGGTTAATACAAGGTCATTTGAGCCAGTTGGGGATGAGCCCTATGTTCTTCCAAGCCAATGTGAGCAGGTATTTTACTCAGAGGTTTCACATAAACCGGGTTGGTCATTTGTTGTTAGACATGAACCGAGAGGAAGGCCGATAAAGTATAATGCGATGGAAGAAGAAGATACCGAAGAAGTAGAAGATGATGTAGATGATGATCACAATCGACAATTATTGGATGATGTTCCTGAGACAAATTTTCATGAAGAAGAAGAAGAAGATGATGACGATGATGTTGCTACTGATGATGATGATGAAGATGATGTTGATGTTGATGATGATGATGTTGATGATGATGACAATGATGACGACGACGACGATGATGATGACGACGATGACGAGGATGATGATGAGGATGATGATGATGATGATGAGGATGATGATGATGAAATTTAAAGGTATGCCATCAATCCTTAATGTATTTAATATTCATTTCTTGATAGAAATATATTTGTCTTAAATGGTTACATAGTTTATTCATTATCTATTTAAAAGCTACAAGTTTCAACTACAAATAGAATACTGCTAATCTAAATTAACTATTAATCTAAATTAATTAAATAAAACTATTTAAAACACATATTGATGCATGAACGTATTAAGCCTTATTTTCTTTCAGGTCAAAAGCATTTGTAAGTGTTCTCACAACACCAACCAAGCATCTTCATAAGATCACTCTCCTTAATCCAAGCCAACTCCATAACCTATCAGAGTGCACACCAAATCCTTATGCCACCTTAGCATTCTACATCTTTCGAATAATCCCAATGTCCCTCAATCCATCCAATGGATTCATCCAAGCAATCTAATCAACAAACTATCAAATGCTCACAATGCCTCAATAGGCTCCAAACTTGACTTCACCTTAACTAGGTGTTTCCTCCACCTCCACCACACACATCAAACAACTTCAAATAGCATGTCCCCAAGGTTACTAAGCCCTCAACTCATCAGCTGATACAAAAACCCAGTTTTAGCCCTTCAGTAGGCCTACTTCCCTAGCAGGCTTATAATGTGAGCCTGATTTAAGTGTTATAATGTGTACGTTTTAATGTTTTTAATTTTTATGTGATGCTTATGATGGATGTGATTATGATTATGATGTGATTATGCTCACGATAATTGAATTACATTTGTAGGAAATTGAACCCCTTTCAAGAGCATCCCGCACAGTCTCATGGATCGACAGCTATAAGTCAATACACCTTATAGAAAGTCTATTTAATACACTTATCAATAGTAAGATTGATGTCTTCTAAGATCTCTCCCATTTGCAGGTACCAGCAAATAGGTATTTGTCAGAAGTGTCTTCCTCGAGTGAGGGAAATATAGGAATAGAAGAGGAAAGTGAGACATGCAGTTTATCTAGAATAGGGAGATTAACTAGAGGTCAAAGGACTAGAAGGAAATTCAATAAACACATGAAATTTTTCCTTGCTCAAGGGGGGTCATGTTCTTATGATGATGAGATGAAAGGTGACATCGAGGTGCCCTTGAGGTACCAACATCTACAGAAACATTGGGTACCCAAGGAACTTCCTCCAATAAACACTGATTTTTGTGTTAATGAGAGGATATATCGCATAGCACCATCATCATTACATGGTTTGGGCCTATTTTCTATGGATGGCATAAAGGTGTCTTACAACAAAGTTTCTGAATTGATGGAGTATGTTGGACCATGTTACGATTACAAAAGTTGGATGCATATTGTTCAATATAAAAAAAGTATGCATAGGTATGCACTCTTGGAAAATTATATACAACAGCAAGACAATAATCAAAGTAAAAGTGTGGCTATATACATTGATGGAAAGCCAAAAGCAACAGGGAATATTGCGGGTTTTATAAATAGTACACGACCTGGGTCAACTATAAAGCAACCCAATTGCATATTTGAGGTGCGCGAGGGAAATCGTGTATTCATCTGTGCGATAAAATCAATACGTGCAGGGGAAGAGCTGCTTATTGATTACAATTTGAACCGCATAGATACAAACGAGGCTACTATCATGGGGGTGGTACATACTATTAAACCAACTTCTAATCAATGACTCCAACATACCATTTAGTTATTAAATTTTTGGCTAACATTTTTATACTTGATCTTTGACATAGGGGCACAATATGGAGCAACCGCCCGAAGGTGATGGTGACGATATTCCTAGCTCATCTACACATGAGCAGGTAAAACTCATTGTAATTGTGCAAACTAGATAGAAGCAAAATGTTATTTTTTTTAATGTTATTTTCTTCATTGTTTTGGAGTAATTTTGATAATACTAATACTATTGTTGTCACAGAGGGCCGGTGGTCGGAGAGAGGGAAAGCAACCTGTAGTCCCTCAGGAGTCCCCCCTTGTGGACCCTTTTTTTATTGATTTAGCAGAGACCGATGACCCGATCGGTTCCATTAAAAAGCTGCTAAAGAAAATTGGGAAAGAACTTCTACGTTTGGTATCCATACATCCTCAGACTCAGGAAATAAAAGACAGGGCAGCTGAGTTGTTGCGCACTTCTGAAAACTTTAAAGTAAGTATTAATGAAATTTTTAATTATTACAAGAGTTCAGTAATGGTTTTTATGTTATGCTCTTTTATGACATTAATTAAAATATGGATGCATTGTCTTTACAGAGTTATTTGCGTAATTTTGAACCCCATTCCCATGATGAGGCCGGTACTGCAAGTGGTTTAGGTAGATCACATGTTCCATTCCCCACTTGTGTTTTCCACTGAATATATATAGGAATGATCATAATCATTGACAATACATGCTCGAACAATCTTTTTTTTTAATGCTCTAACAATCTTGTCCATGCTAGTCCACGCGTTCTATATTTATGCATGCTCTAACAATTTTATTCTTCAGCTCCTTTCCATGATGATATGACAACGCCGCCTCCATCCAGGACAGCCACAAATGTCTTGCAGACTGCCATGTCAACAACACACAGCCTAAATGCACCAACTGTTGCACCATCTACTGGTACACAAATCCCTCTTTTTCTCTCTTTTGTTATGTGTTTAAGTGTTATGTGTTTACCATGTAGATCCCTTGATTGTGTTTGTGCCATGGGTGCTCTGCACCAATTTATTTCCCTTGAAGTATTATTTCTTGGAGGCATTTGATAATGGTTTTCATTTTTTGCAATAGGAGATGCAACAAGTCCCGATGCAACATCATTTCCTAGATGTTCCCGTGTTCCTAGTACGGGAATGGTGAAGGATTGCGTATTGATCATCAGCGATGATGAAGGCATTCCCTTAAAAGTAGCCAAAGTTCCAGGTACTTTAAAGTTATTATTATTCTATAGTGATATAATAGTAATTTAATTTTTGATCACTCTTCATCGACTAATGATCCCATGATTATTTTGTAGGGAATGATATTTTTTGGTGAAAACTTGGTGACGAGTGTTTGTGGATATTCGGGCCCACCCTACGTACATGGTGGAACATCATATCCTAACTAAAACCCCAAACCACTATTTTGATTTCATATCATTGCTAGAATAGTTTTCCTTTTCATCAATTTCTTGAACTATATTAAAGGTAGCTTCTCTTCATTTATGAGTCTAACATATTTTTTTTTACTTAAAAGGTGGAATAACCAAGATAAAAAGTTGAAGGATGATCTTGTACATAGTATGACCCAGCTTTTTGGACCTCGTGCATTCAAGAGAAACAAGCTCCTTGAAAAAGCTGGTTTATGTTTGAAGTATATTAGGGACCAGTACAGGAAATATTTAGAGGTTAACCCAAGGCACGAGCGTCCACCCTATGTTCTTGAGGCTGAGTGGCAGGCTTTGATTTTGGATGGAAAGTATAAAGCCGACATGAAAAAAGGAATTACGCCAGTAGAGAGTAGAGCAAGGTATGTGATACTTTTGAGAATGTAATTATGTACTAATTAACCTCTAAATTTTTCCTGTAATTATGTACTAATTAACCTCTAAATTTTTCTTGTACTGGTCTCTAACATATTTCAAACTTTTCATAGATTGCCTGACACATCAAAGGCAACAAAGGCAAGATTAGAAAAGCACGGGACACACAAGCTCGGCTCTGGTGGTTTTTCCAAACTTCAAGTACGAGTTGTAAGTATTAGTAAATGAAAACTTGTATCAATTTTTTTATATATTGCAAGGAAATTTTTTTTGATCAAACAATGCAAGTAAAATTCACCATACCAAGCAAAAATGTAGGGGTCAGAGTTCAATAGATGCCTCATAGAAGAGGACAAGAGAATTGGCTTCCAACAAGGCTATAGAACCGTGGCTGAATGGCTACGAGCTGAAATCAGTGTGCAAGGTTCAAATAATGATGCATCTGAGCCACAGGTAAATAAGCTAAATGAAATTTATTTCAAATTGAATACTTTACCAATTAGTCTATTTGATGTTAAGTTCTAATATAAAGTGAGTATATCTATTTTAAGAAAGCAATGATAACAATGTGTAGGATATTGGAATGCAGCCTGACAATCCTTCTACACAATCTATGCATAATGAAGGTTCGCATGATGTGCATCCTAGTGGTGGAGGTATACATTTGCTATTAAAATTTTTATATGTAATTACAATTGGTGTTTGGATTAATGTAACATTTTGTATAGCAACTGTAGAGGATCGAGGGGTCGGTGCTCATGAGCATGTTGAGGTTGAGTCTAGACAAAATGATGTGGCCAGATCAGGTAATTAAAGAGCGCCACAGTTATGTTCTTTAAAATAATTAAATACTTGTAACAATTTTAATTAAATATTTTAAATTTAACTCTTTTATTTATTATTGTAGAGGACCCCCCTTTGCAGCAGCATAGGAATTTGAGATCATCAAGAACAGAGAACAAAACAACTGATGAGGGGGGTATTGATGATAACACTGATGCTCCTCTTAGAGCTTACATAGAAAAAAAAATTAGAAAGAGAAAAAAGAAATGATTGTCATCTAAATACCTTAATTGATAATGACTGAATTTTATGTCTCAATGAATTTAATTATGTGCTAATGAATGTTCATGAATTATGTGTTTATTTTCATATTGATGAATGTTGTGTGTTAACGAATCTAATGTGTTAATGAATGTTATCATGTGATATTGATTGAATGTTACATTTTATTAATAATTGAAAGAATGAATGAATGTTAGATGTTAACGGGGAATGTAGAGTGATGTTAGGGGGAGGGGGGTGGGGCCAAATGAGCTTCCACCTTCACGTGGTTGGCCCTGTTTAGTAGAGAATATTAAACTATATTCTCGAAACAAAGTGAAGCTCAATAAGATACTAAATGAGTCAAAATGGTTATCAAGGTCCTCTATCCATAAGATACTTGTAGTCAAAATGGTTATTAATAAGATACTTGTAGTCAAAATGGTTATCTAGGTCCTCTATCCATTCCATAAGTTCTTCACCATTCAAACTTCCTCCATAACAAGGAATGTGCTCTAGGTTAGTCATGAAGCCTAGCATGGACTCTCTGTCAGATAGAGCCACTATTTCAGAGCCTTTTCTGTGCATTTCCTTCAAGCACTGTACAGTGTACAGATGTGAAAGGGAGGGCAGACCAGTGTGGAAGTTAGAGTATTTATATCTTATGCTTTGAGAGTTTATTTGGTAGATTCAAGACACCTTATATCAAAGTTATTCCTTTTTCTTATCTGTTGTTCTGTCAAACCCTCATTTTTTGGGTTATTGCATTCAAATGGCCTTAACTTGCAAATAAACCATAGGATATCCTCTGTTCTTTGTAAAATGCAAGTTAAGGGGGTTTATTTTCATATTTTAAAAGCTTTGGAACAGGATACTAAGCCAGAGAATTTCGAGAGCAAGCCCTAGGTCAAGAATCTCAATGTTCTTGACTAGGAGTTGATGGATTATGCAAGATCAGAGGGTAGCGGCAAGTAAATGACCTCAAACCTTGTTGAATATAGATCTTTAGAGCATGGTGGACATCTTCAAACTTTGATCTTGGTTTCATGCACCCATTTTCAATGCCTTGTTTTGGAACCCACACCCAAAGGCATGCATTAGGTCTGCGGACTCAATAAGGACATTGATATGCTGGAGTGGAGTCAAGGTCTGGGAGTTGGAGGATTGTTAGAACATCAAAAAGGGTACTCAAAAAACATATAAGTTCATAAGGTCCTTTGTCAAATTGAAGAGTTATTGCTGCAGAACAGGTTTTGGAGACCTACTAGAGTCACTAGGTCTATTTGTGATTTTGATGTCTTGGGTTGTTTGGAACACAACCAATGCATGATTCTGCATGTTTTAGGGAATCTTAAGAGTTTTCAAATGTTTTATTGGGTTGGCAAAGCCTAGGATCAATAAAGTCTCTTTTGGTAGAAAATCAGGGAACTTGTCCCTAAAAGGAAATTTGGTCTTGGTTGGGATTGAGTCAATAAGGTGTTAGAAGTATCTTGAAACCTTTGAAGTCCCTCTAGTACAGAGATTTTAAACTGGTCTGATAGAATCAGAGGCTAAATTGCTTAGGTGTAACATTTTGGTGTCTTGAAGTGGGTTGGGGCTTAAGACCAAGTTTCTTGCTGACCACTCTGCATCACATTGTCTTGCATGAAATTAGTCATTCTGTATACACTGGTCTAGTGTTGTCAATAGACCCAAATATTTCAAAGATACTCGAACCAATCAGATGTTTTATGGGGTGCATTTTTGTGTTAGGTAGAAAGGATTCTTCATACAGGTGAAAGTCTCGAACCTTTCCCCACTCCCAAAAAAATATCACTTGTACTGTTATGAGCAGTCATGAGGACTAGACAGATACATTATAATATATGTAATTGCCACTTGAATGTATTGCTATTCAACCACATTTATGGGCCCATTTGGACCACGGCACACAGTAGCATCTAAAGAGAAGAATATCCCAGGTGTAACAAGCTCTAAGAATATACCAATAGTTCTAAGAAGTTCCCTAGCACACAGTAGCATCTACAGAGAAGAATATACAACATGAGGGCATTCACTGTAAAGACAACATGATAATGTACACTCATTGTATGTGTACATTATCATGTTGTCTTTACAGTGACTGTCCTCATTCAAGTGGCAATTACACAAGGGACAGTCACTGTGAGATGTCCTCATTTGTGACAAGGACAGTCACACATGAGGACATCTCACAGTCACTATCCCTTGTGTAATTTCTACTTGAATGTATTGTTATTCAACCACATTTATGGGCCCGTTTGGACCATGACACACAGTAGCATCTACAGAGAAGAAGTTTGGTATGCAATGGTCTTGAAACCTCCTGAGAAATTCTTGGTATGCATTTGTGTGGTGCAAAAGCTTCGTTGAAAGAGAAAAAGAAGAAAAGAATAGAAATGATTTTTTTTCTTTTTATGTCATATACTGTAACCAGCTACTTATAACTTGCAAAAATTATTATAACCATTTGAAATTGAAACTTAGTTTAATGTGAAACTGAGAACTGCTTTATTAGAGCTTTCTGTGATTTAGATTCAGACATCAAGAACATTATTTGCCTAATATTGTGATTAATGTTTATTTATTAATATCTCATACTGACAAACAATTGATAATTGTAGGGAAAACATCATTGGGGGTCTTTGAGGATCCACCAGAAGCCAAGGAGAAAATGTATTCAAATGCTAAAGATGGTGTAACAGTCCTTACAACTGTTGAACCTTGCTGTGTAGATCATCTCCGATTCTCCAAGTTCAACAGTACTGTGGTATTCCTTTGGATACTTCTAATGGTAAATTTCAGACATCAAGTTCTTTTCGTATGAAACTACTACATTTGTAATCTGTAGTTTTAAACTTTTAGTTTATAAATGTTCATCAGCTTTAGTTCGTATGCTGCCATTTCAAGTATGATTAATGAAGTTACCTTTATCACAGGATGAAAGTGAGCAGTCAGCATACTGGTACGGAGCTGGCAGCATTGATACGGTGACTAGGGCATCGTTTAATGGTGGTATTGTGTTTTCCCGTGTTTAGGGCATCGGCCTTTTGAAGCATTGCCTTCATCTTTCTTAAGTCTGAGTTTTAAGTTTGTTTATCTCTCTCGGCGCTGTTGAAAATACAAATGACAACGTTCTTGTTTGTTTTGCCCTTATATCCTGATGTGATTTCACGGAGGGTTACGGCGCTGTTGAAAACACAAATGAAAACACAAATCCCTTGTGTAATTGCCACTTGAAGGAGGACAGTCACTGTAAAGACAACATGATAATGTACACTTACAGTGAGTGTACATTATCATGTTTTCTTTAGAGTGACTATCCTCATTTGTTGAAGAAGAAAAGCATTAATGTGGCTGAATAGCAATACATTCAAGTGGCAATCACACAAGGGACAGTCACTGTGAGATGTCCTCATTTGTGACTGTCCTTACAGTGAGTGTACATTATCATGTTGTCTTTAGAGTGACTGTCCTCATTTGTTGAAGAAGAAAAGCATTAATGTGGTTCAATAGCAATACATTCAAGTGGAAATTACACAAGGGACAATCGATCACTGTGAGATGTCCTCATGTGTGACTATCCTTGTCACAAATGAGGACATCTCACAATGACTGTCCCTTCTGTAATTGCCACTTGAATGAGGACAGTCACTGTAAAGACAACATGATAATGTACACATACAATGAGTGTACATTATCATGTTGTCTTTACAGTGGCTGCCCTCATGTTGTATATTCTTCTTTGTAGATGCTACTATGTGCTAGGGAACTTCTTAGAACTGTTGGTATATTCTTACAACTTGTTACACCTGGGATATTCTTCTCTGTAGATGCTATTGTGTGCCGTGGTCCAAACAGGCCCATAAATGTGGTTGAATAGCAATACATTCAAGTGGCAATTACACAAGGGACAGTCACTGTGAGATGTCCTCATGTGTGACTGTCCTTGTCACAAATGAGGACATCTCACAGTGACTGTCCCTTGTGTAATTGCCACTTGAAGGAAAAAAGCATTAATGTGGTTCAATAGCAATGTATTCAAGCGGCAATTACACAAGGGATAATCACTCTGAGATTTCCTCATTTGTGACTATCCTTACAGTGAGTGTACATTATCATGTTGTCTTTACAGTGATTGTCCTCATTTGTTGAAGGAAAAAAGCATTAATGTGGTTCAATAGTGATGCAGAGTAGTCAGCAAGAAACTTGGATCTATGTCCCAACCCACTTCAAGACACCAAAATGACTCAACCAATCAATTAGGCTCTGATTTCTATAGGTTAATGTTTAAACTCTGCAAATTAATGAATTTGAAGGTTTCAAGGATCACACAACAACTTATGGACTCAATCCCATTCAATAACAAATTTCCTTTTAGGGACAAGTTCCCTGATTTTCTATCAAAAGAGACTTTTAAGGTTCTAGATCTTACTTCCTGTAGAAAAACTTAGAAACCCCTTAGATATCATCTAAATAACAAGAATCATGCATTGGTTGTGATCTAAACAACCCAAGACATCAAAATAACAAACTGACCTAGTGACCCTAGTAGGTCTCCCAAACCTGCTCTGCAGCCATAACTCTGCAACTTGCCAAAGGACTCTAAGAAGTTATATGTTTTCTGAGTACCCTTTTTGGATTTCTAACAGACCACCAACTCATCCCAGACCCTGACTCCACTCCAGCATATCAATGTCTTCATTGAGTCCGCAGACCTAATGCATGCTTTTAGGTGTGGGTTCCAAAACAAAGCATTAAAAATGGGTGTATGAAACCAAGATCAGAGTTTTGGAGTCTTCTCCTGATCCAGATAAACAAGAATGCACAAGTTTTCAAGTCCTCAATACGATGCAAGCTTCTGATTTTATTCTGATTACCATCTTCCCAGCCAAAAACATGGTAGTTTTTGATCTAGGGCTCGCTCTCAACAAATGCAGATGCAACCCCCTGCCTCAGGGCTTTTAGAATATACAAATATACATCCTTAACTCTCATTCCACCAAGGAAGAAGGAATTCCAATGGTTGAAACGTGAGTTAAGGTCTTTACATTAGTCAAACCCTAAAAATGAGGGTTTGTAAACAATGCATAGAAAATTTGAAATAACTTAGATATAAAACAAAGAGAATCAATCAAACCAACTTCCAAAGCATCAGATGTCACTATTACAACTTCCAGGCAAATTTTATCATCCAACCACCATCTGTACAGCCGTACAGAGTTCATTTTTCACCAGAAATGCACTAAAACAGGGTTATTTTTGTTTTTTATGAAAGAAAAATGATTACAATACTGGTTCTCTATCTGTCTTCGACCATTTGAAGCCTAAAATAGGCTCTCCAAATTTTGGTTCAACCATCTAGGTGGTTAGAACAGTTTATCCAACAAATGTCAACTTTGCTAAGCAACTTTTAAAGTTGCATTACAACTTTGCAAACAACTTTGCCGAGAAGGTTAAAAATGTGTTGTGAAACTTTAGGAACCTTATTAAAGTTATTTTGGACCTTCAAACTTCTTAAAAACATCTAAAAGACACCTAATAAACACTTACTATGCTCATTTCATCCAAGGACTCAAAAGATGCCCAAGGTTTATAAGTCACCAAGGGGTCTTGTGTCCAACAAGTGGATGTTTATAAGGAGATAAAATCAATCCTTAATATTTATTACAAACCAAGAAAACATCTAAAACTCCTATTCTAATTTATTGTCATTCAAAAAGACTCTGATTTGTCATTCAAAAAGACTCTGGTTTGTCAATCAAAAGGACCTTTCACCAGTCAATCCTTCAAAGCTCCAAGGTGAAAATCTTATGTTCCAATTGATAGGATTTGACTCCTTGGCTTCATGGAAACTTCCTTCAATCATGGTGTCTTTGGCTTGCATTAGGGATGCCCCTGCATCAAATAGCAATGCATTCAAGTGGCAATTACACAAGGGACAGTACATGCCCATTAAAGTTGGTGTTTTGTTATCCAGCATGACAATGGAGACAACATACTCTGTGTCAATTTTACTGATCAAATTTCCCTCCGCCAGGCAAAGCAACAATCTGGGTATGATAAGGTGAAATTTTGTAGTCCTTTTGGGTATGATAACAATTCCAGTTTCCAATAAGATGGTTCATTTTTATAATCTAGCTTCAATTTCTCTTGTGAAAATCTTTTTTTCATTTTATGGGTGGTAAAATATAATTATTATGCTAGAGGTGTGTACTTATGGATGATAATGAAACAAAATGATAAGATTTAAGACTCTTGTTTTTTTTTTAAATAGCAATTTAAGTTTCCTTCTATTATAAATTACTGTTTTTCTATTTTTTAATGTATCTTTCCAGATCTTGTATATCAATTTTATTTATGAAATATAAATATATTAATAATGTTTTAGTGTTTTTAGGATTAGTTTATATCAATTCTATGTATCATCATTCGTCATTCAATTGTCAGTATTATTAATTTAGACTGTGCAATTATAGAACTACTCGAATATGGGTTGGATGGATACTCAAGCAGGGGAACCCTCCTCAAATATCTCAAGCAGTGAACTTGGAAAAATGTGTCCTGAAGGAACCCTTTCCATCAGAGAGATAAAAGTACAAACAAGTAAAAGAAGCAGGCTCTGCAAATATGTTTTTGAGGAGAAAAATGATAGATTATTCGAGTATGGTTCATGAGGTATATCTAAAAAGACATTTTTTTTCTTATTATAATAAAAGAGGAAGTTGTGAATGTCAAAGTTGAGTGAAACAAAAATTATTTTCATCAAATTTTGTTAGGCTTGCTTTTGGGAATAGTTTCTTACAATATTGCTATTAAGATTTTTATTGTGTAGTTTTTAGATTAGGTTTATAAAATTATATTTCATGAGTAGTGATTCATATTAATCAATTAACGATACTTTTGGAAGGTATTTTCAATGTGTCAAATTTTGATATTTTTACAAGAATTAGATTGTGTAATTTTTTTAATTAAAGTCATTGACTCATATTTCATAAATAATAGTTCTCATGAATCCATCTCTTATAAGATTGAATAGTCTATTTAGGAAGTATTTCTAATAGTATGTCAAATTATGATATTACTATTACCATTAGATTGCATGGCTTTGAATTCAACCTCGTTGACCCATATTCTTCTCTGTAGATGCTACTATGTGCTAGGGAACTTCTTAGAACTATTGGTATATTCTTACAATTTGTTACACCTGGGATATTCTTCTCTGTAGATGCTACTATGTGCCGTGGTCCAAACGGGCCCATAAATGTGGTTGAATAGCAATACATTCAAGTGGAAATTACACAAGGGACAGTCACTGTGAGATGTCCTCATGTGTGACTGTCCTTGTCACAAATGAGGACATCTCACAGTGACTGTCCCTTGTGTAATTTCCACTTCAATGAGGACAGTCACTGTAAAGACAACATGATAATGTACACATACAATGAGTGTACATTATCATGTTGTCTTTACAGTGGCTGCCCTCATGTTGTATATTCTTCTCTGTAGATGGTACTATGTGCTAGGGAACTTCTTAGAACTGTTGGTATATTCTTACAACTTGTTACACCTGGGATATTCTTCTTTGTAGATGCTATTGTGTGCTATGGTCCAAATGGGCCCATAAATGTGGTTGAATAGCAATACATTCAAGTGGCAATTACACAAGGGACAGTCACTGTGAGATGTCCTCATGTGTGACTATCCTTGTCACAAATGAGGACATCTCACAGTGACTGTCCCTTGTGTAATTGCCACTTGAATGAGGACAGTCACTGTAAAGACAACATGATAATGTACACAAGTACCGTGAAGGTAGTTGCAAGTTAGGGCTGTTTCATTGCATACCCGAAACAATGAAGATGTTACGGTCCACAAAACATTTGTGCTTGAAAGATGAACAAATAAAATTAAACTTCTAAATAACCAAAGCCGCTAACAATAAATTCAACACAGATATGTCCTCATTTCTGGGTATTTTAGCTCTGTAACAGCTGAATACCAGATTACATAATAATGACAAAAGAAAAATAAACCCAACGTACTCAGAAATTGTAGCTGTGATTTCGCGGAGGGAATCTCTCTCGGCACTGTTGAAAATACAAATGACAACGTTTCTCTACATTATCATGTTGCCTTTACAGTGACTGTCCCTTGTGTAATTGCCACTTGAAGGAGGACAGTCACTGTAAAGACAACATGATAATGTACACTTACAGCCCGTGTACATTATCATGTTGTCTTTAGAGTGACTATCCTCATTTGTTGAAGAAGAAAAGCATTAATGTGGCTAAATAGCAATACATTCAAGTGGCAATTACACAAGGGACAGTCACTGTGAGATGTCCTCATTTGTGACTATCCTTACAGTGAGTGTACATTATCATGTTGTCTTTATAGTGACTGTCCTCATTTGTTGAAGGAAAAAGGCATTAATGTGGTTCATTAGCAATGTATTCAAGCGGCAATTACACAAGGGATAATCACTCTGAGATTTCCTCAGTTGTGACTATCCTTACAGTGAGTGTACATTATCATGTTGTCTTTACAGTGACTGTCCTCATTTGTTGAAGGAAAAAAGCATTAATGTGGTTCAATAGCAATGTATTCAAGCGGCAATTACACAAGGGATAATCACTCTAAGATTTCCTCATTTGTGACTATCCTTACAGTGAGTGTACATTATCATGTTGTCTTTACAGTGACTGTCCTCATTTGTTGAAGGAAAAAAGCATTAATGTGGTTCAATAGCAATGCATTCAAGTGGCAATTACACAAGGGACAGTACATGCCCATTAAAGTTGGTGTTTTGTTATCCAGCATGACAATGGAGACAGCATACTCTGTGTCAATTTTACTGATCAAATTTCCCTCCGCCAGGCAAAGCAACAATCTGGGTATGATAAGGTAAAGTTTTTGCAACAATTTCTTGCTGCTGCTAAGGTTACCATTGTTTATGGTTTCTATTATATAGTTCTATCTATATTGCTATATGGCCTTTTGTTTAGGATTAAGTAGACAAGGGAAAATATTTCTTTTGTGGATTGTAAACAAAACATTGAATTATTTCAGAGAACAGATCTAAATCTATAAGATGCTACGATGGAGCACATGACCATGTACTTGTGAATATTAGGATCCATGTTAATCAAATGACTACTTTATGTAAATTACTTTTGAGTAAGTAAAAGGCAATACAATTTTTCGAAGTGTGCAAGGATTTTTATGATATACAAGTGTACGAAGAAATGAATCTGTGTTGTTTTGTATCAATATCAAACATCTCTGATATATTTTCATGTTTTTATAATCTATTTTGCAGATGAAAACTGTCCAATAGATAAAGATTGGGAACTTCTCCCAGCATCTGTACCTGCATCTCTCTTATATACTACAAGTTGCTTGCCATCAGAAATTGCAGTTCCCTCATGTGACATTGATGGTGAAGTGTTCTTTTCAGAACCATCATCTGTGGTTACCAATGCTCCTATTTTAGGCAATAAGTTTGTTGCATTCCATGAGCCATTGGTCAAGTTTCTTCTACGAGCTTCTGATGCCTCAAAATCTAAGCAGTGCCTACGCATGCCTCGTTGTGGTTGATTATCATTCTGTACATGAATTATAATGAGTAATCAGTTTTGGGCCTTGGAATCTTGTATGTAACATGCACAGGCATTTCATGGCTAAATGAATCTATTTTAAAAGCATCAACTTTTCTTACATGATGCTGGATACATAAGTAGAACAAGCGTATATCAAATTGGAAGCAATCAGAACTCCACAATGACATATTATTTAGAGTACTCTTCAGTTTAAGTAATAATGCATATATTGACACTGTAAAGACAACATGATAATGTACACTCACTGTAAAGACAACATGATAATGTACACTCACTGTAAGGACAGTCACAAATGAGGACATCTCACAGTGACTGTCCCTAGTGTAATTGCCACTTGAATGTATTGCTATTCAGCCACATTAATGCTTTTCTTCTTCAACAAATGAGGATAGTCACTGTAAAGACAACATGATAATGTACACTCACTGTGAGTGTACATTATCATGTTGTCTTTACAGTGACTATCCTCATTTGTTGAAGAAGAAAAGCATTAATGTGGCTAAATAGCAATACATTCAAGTGGCAATTACACAAGGGACAGTCACTGTGAGATGTCCTCATTTGTGACTATCCTTACAGTGAGTGTACATTATCATGTTGTCTTTACAGTGGCTGTCCTCATTTATTGAAAGAAAAAAGCATTAATGTGGTTCATTAGCAATGTATTGAATAATTTATTTTTTTTAATCCACCCACGGGCGTCGCAATTGTGACGGGAGCCCGTCGTAATGTGATGCAGGCGCCCGTCGCAATTGCTTGGGAGGCCCGTCGCAATTGCGACGGGGGGGCGATGCCCATGCCGCTAACAAATCTTAGTGACATTGCGATGGGAGGGCACTGCAATTGCGATGGCTACCCATAGACGTCACAATTTGCGACTAAAAAATAGCGACGTCTATGGGTGTTGCTATTGCGACACATAGCCGTCGCAATTGCAACACATAGCCGTCACAAAATGCCCCCAAATGTATTAGTGTGGAAACAGGTGCCTTGGTAGCAAAAATAAAATAAAAATTTAAAAAATAAAAAAAATCTCCAAGTGGTGAAAACTTGGAAACAAGCGCTACTTGAGGCTTTTGCACCCTTGTCTTTCAGCATGCGTCCTCGACACTTAGCCATTCTCCATCATACCTTGACCTTATTTGACTTGGTCTGGAATTGGTCTTTATTTTTGTCTAGGGGGCATACATGTTAGCATAGGTCTTTTAGGTGTGTTTGTCTCTTGGGGCATTTCACAAATAGGTGTTTTTCAACACCACCCCAAACTATATTTTTCAACACTACCCTAGCGTCAAGTGTTTCTCAACACTTATCAAATGTCTTACCCACCAGTCTAAGTATGATGCGATATCGCTCATTAGCAAATTTGATACTCAAAGTTTGACTTTATGACCAACACACACACACTTAAACAATCAACTCAATTGAGATATGTTGACTTTATTTTTCTTTGTGTGCTGTCTATGAGGATTTCTTTGATGAGTGGTCTCTCCCTGAGAAGTTTTCAATGATGCATTGCTAGAAGACTGAGGGTATGAGAACATGTTTTATTTCTTTATCTGCTTGTGGGTATATTTCATTGATCCTAACTGTCATGAGCATTTATGTTGGTCTTACTTGACACTAGGGATTGACAAGGTATTATCCTTGACTGTTTGTACAAGTGCATACTTCTAGCCATCTTGACTTTCCTTGTGTCTCGATGTGAGTATAATCTTGCTATAGTAAACTTAGGTAATCTCACTGCACTAGTCATCTTGACCTACATGTCTTTGGTGCCTAGGTGGGATTCCCACATCTCTATCTGATATAGATCATATTCATATTCACATAGTCACACTACTGTGTATTGTATGATCTTATGGCACTACCAATAATGCTCAATGATGATTATTAGATGTCTATAAATGTTGTGACCTTGCAAGTCAACCACTTTTCATAGTAGCTTGCATTTTTAGGTTCATATTAGATTAGTTTTGTATTTTGCATATGGAGAGAGCTCTCCTTTCATCTTTCACAGACTAGTTGGTCAACTATGGTCACCTTTCCTTTTCTTCCCAATCATGTCTTTCGCATCTTGTCTTTCATATCACATCCTTTCCCCCCCCCCCTTTATAGCATTTTGACTTTTTGACCTATTTTCAAAACACCTTGGAATTGCACAAAAATTGCACCTCTAGCTAATTTTGACATCCTGGATCCATTTTCAAACTCGAAATCAAAATTTGAGGTCATCTTGATAGTCAAAATCATGTTTCAAAAATTTATCTTTCTTCTATGCAGTTGACTAACCTTTTGAGGCATAATTCTTCGATCTTTGATGGAATTTCTTCCTTTTCATGTCTTTCACACTTCTAGTATTCCATTCACCCCACTTCTTTTCTTCTCATTCATCACTGGGGAATCTTTTCACTACCTAATGGTTATCCTATTATTCTTTATCTATGATTATGATTTCATTATGATTTGATCATCTTTTATCAATCTGTTGTTCTCCTCTACCTGATTTTGATTTCGATTCCGAGGGGGCAGTACCTATTGGATTTAATCCTTGATTTTCTTGATTTAGCTATCTTTTTATGAGCTTTCGCTCAGCTTGAGATTTTTATCTTTTATTTTGGATGTGATCCCAAAATGAACTCGTCCAAAATCTTTTGTTTATTTTTGTCCGAGCATGTTCCCAAAATGAACACACGTCTGAGTTGTTTTGTGATCCCAAAATGAACTCACATTTTAACTTCTTTGACTGCATGTGTTCCCGAAATGATCACACATTAGTCAAAGAGGGGCAAATGTATGCACCATAAAATGGTTTCCTAGACTTTGGGCCCCATTCTTGCAATTTATCAAATCCCTGAATCAACATTTTCAAAAATCAACATTTTTCAATTATATCAATTTCCTTGATCAAATCCTGGTTTTATCATTTATTCAATTATTTTCCTTGGGCTAACCATCTTACCCTAATTCTTTATTTATTTAAAAGTAATTTCCTCCCCTTTTATTAAATAAAAATCCCCCACTTTTCCTCTTATTCTAAGTTGCACAAATAAAGCATTATTCTTATTTTATAAAAAGAGAAAAGCACTTTTTGTCTCATATGGGCACAAAAGTCAACTCTTATTTTCTCATTGGAGGATATTTGTGAACATGGATTGCTCCTCTTTGATGCTCCACCATTGATTAAATATTTTACCTCTTAATCTCCATGATCCATTCCTTCTCATTTCCTATAAAAGAAGAGCTCTCTTCCTCATTTGCATAATCCATCTCTTTTATGCTAATGTTATGCTACAGGTTTTCTAGGTCATTTGGAGCTTTTTGAAGACATTCTTGCATTCAAGCTTTGAAGACATTGTTGTTGTATTTCATTTAGCTTGCTTTCTTGCTTTCATAGTTGCATAATCATGGCATTCTTAGTATAGACTTTCCTTATGTTATAGATTAATCTCACATAGTTTAATTAGGAGGGATTGTAAGATTTGTACTTTCCTTTCATAGCCTAGTTTGCACTTTCATTTTCATAGCATAGCTTGCATATTTTCATCCTCATTCTTAGCTTACTTGCATTGCATTTCTATTTTATTCTTGGGGATATTGGCACTCTTGCCCTTGTCTTCACTTGAATCTCTCATTGTGTGGTTGACTAGCAAGGTCATTAGCTTAATAGCTCTAGCTGAGAGAAATTTTACAATCTTGCAACTCCATACATAAAGAGCTCTAGGTCGCTATTAAAGGTTTCCCTTTCATGGATTTCCTTTGATGTAATGACTTAGAGAAGTGCACTATTTTGTGTGTACACCACTAACTGCTTGTTTGAGATGACACCCACAAATGTTGCCCGCCTCTTTGCTGAAAGAAGTATTATGGGTGTGTCCATTTCTCAAGATCTTTCCACCTTAACGAGTTGAGGAGATAAACTCATCTAGGAAAGATACTTGGAGAATGAAGCTAGATTTCTTTCCTTTCAATTATTATGAAGACTCTAGAGTTGTCACGAAAGTGATTTACTTTTCAAAAAATTGTTTTTCTTCATGGAGGAAAAGCCAACTATAGGTGTGGCATTAATGCCACTCATGTTTATTAGTTATCCCTCTCTTAAAAGGGCTTGCAAATCCTTTAATTTTCCTAAGTTTAAATTGATCCATAAGACATAATGTAATTTGGCCACTATTTCATTATTAATCTTATTTGCCTTAAGCCTAAAAAATAAGGATCATAAATACAATTTTCACTTCCACTTTATTGATGTGATTGTCCTTGAGTTGTTCATCTTGAAATGAAATATAACATTTCAATTGTAACATATTGATTAGCCCAACCTCCACTTTATTGATGTGATTTACATTGAATTGTCCATTTTGAAATGAATAACGATACAAGATTATCTCAATCTACCTTTATTGATTCAAACTTATTCAAACATCTCCCTTTTTAGTATGACTATTATATTTGTTATATATGCTATGTAGTGATGTTTCCTTCAATAACTTCTAGTTCTTGAAAATTCATTCCTTTGATGGAAAAGTTTAATCAATTTTTGACAATTATAGCTTCAGTTCCAATATGCCAGCTAACACTCCCTTGTAAGTCCTTTATTCTAAAATTTAGCTTATATTCTGATAAAAATTTACCTATCTAATACTATTACCATCCACACCCAAATTAGTCATTTCATTTTCCATACTATTGTCTTCTCTATAAATATGACTAATTGTTACATTTTCAAGATATTTGAGTAGGTCCATAGCTTTACCCAAAATAGAATTCAACCTCCAATTTGGGGTGGTTCTAGTTCTAAGTGCATTGATTTTTATTGTTAAATCTCTTTCTACATCCACTCCCTTTAGAGCCAAATCTATGCATAGGAGAAAACCTTCTATTAAATCTATAAATTCTACAATATTATTGGTATCGACTTCAAATGGTTTAGCCAATGTATAATAGGAAAAGGGAAGCAATGAAATATGCAGATGCTAGATCTAGAAAATGAAGCATATCACACCTTGTAGATGCAAATACTTCTTAAAATGCTTTGAGTAAACACAAAACCCAAAAGGAAATCATGAAAAGATAAAACATTATGGAATAGATGTTGCAATTCATTTAAATGTTGTATTGGAGAGAAAAAAGAGAAGACTTGAATGGTGGTAAATGGGTTTGGATCTCCTTCCTTGATAAAAAAAAATCATTTTCTTGGCCTCCAATTGGGGAAAGAAGTTATACCTATGGAAGAAAACACCTTGATTACTTGATAATGATGATGACTTGAATGCTTGAACTTGATGGCTCATGAATGCTTGATTTGCTTATTTTCACTTGAAAATTTGAACACTTGATTGCCGCTAATAGATAATGGATGCTTGAAAATCAAACTTATATTCAAAATGAGGAGAGATAGGGGGTTTATATACATCTCACATCATTTCAGGGAGTTATAATTATGTAGGCTGATGATGGGACCAGATTTTCTCCCTAAACCTTGGCATGGGCCTCCGAGCCAAATTCGAGCTCCATTCTCGTGGGACATGTCACCAATGGTGACATATCCCAAGGAAAGGTCACCAATGGTGATATGTCCTTGGGAGAATGAGCCCATATTTGATCTAGGTGTCAGGGAGAAAAGGTAAGTGCGGGATTTTTCACGATAACTCATTCTGAGGTTGGAGCAAATCATGAAGGCCAAAAATAAATGTATAGGACGTGAGTGAAGGATTGAATAATGGGATTTGATTAAAAAGAGAGGGAGAGACTTATAAATAAGGTTCATCCTTGAGTTAAAGCAATATTGGAACGAATGGAAGACCCATATTTGAATTTAGTTATCCTTTAAGTGCTATATATGGTCCTGCCATAGAAAATACACTAAGTTGGCACAAGATGGTCCTCAAATTGAACACAAGTTAGGTGATTACAATTTATGACTATACATTTAGCCACCACTTTAGTGGGAGTATGAGACAAAATCATGGTCATGAGAGAGAGAGAGAGAGAGAGAGAGAGAGATTGCAAAGAGATAAGATACTAAGTTTAAGGATAGAAGCCCCCAAATGAAGGGTCTCAACTTGAACATATATGTACAAGGGTATGAAAACAAAAAAAACAAAAGGAAAAATAAAGACAAAGCACACAAACACAAAAAGAGGTTAGTACTAAAAAGTCCAAATCAAATAGGGGAAGAGACCTTGATCGAAAATGTATCATCCGCTAATATCATGTTTAGAAAGCTATTGCAAGAGAATAAATGATCACATAGAAAGGGTAAGAGCATCACCAAATATGATAAAAAAAAACTCCATGATATAACCCACTAGAATAAATATGAGAGCACATAATGAGAGAGAGATAGAGAGAGGAACCATGAATCCAATAGGATATCAAGCTATGTTACACTAGGTGATCCAAGGGAGAGGAAGAGGAAGATAAGAGTAGAAGGGCTAGAAAGTTGTGTTATACTAGTTCCACTTGTATACACCTAAAAATGGTCATCTAGACTATTAGCCCCTTTTACTAAATCATCAATTACTTACTCTTGATCAAATCCTAGCTCTATCATTTATTTGATTATTTTCTATGGGCTAACCATCTTATCCTAAGTCTTTATTTATTTAAAAGGAATATTTCCTCCTCTTTTAATAAATAAAAAGCCCCCACTTTTCCTCTTATCCTAAGTTGCACAAATAAAGCATTATTCTTATTTTATAAAAAGGGAAAAAGCACTTTTTGTCTCATATGGACACAAAAGTCAACTCCTATTTTCTCATTGGAGGATACTTGTGCACATGGATTGCTCCTCTTTTAAGCTCCACCGTTGATTAAATCTTTTGCCTCTTAATCTCCATGGTCCATTCCTCCTCATTTCCTTTAAAAGGAGAGCTCTCTTCTTCATTCTAGATCCTCAACTTTTTATGCTAATGTTATGCTGCATGTTTTCTAGGTCACTTTGGAGCTTTTGAAGATTTGGAGCATTCTTGGCTTTTTGCATCTACATGTTATCATAGTTTCATTTCTTGCATTGTCATGGCATTCATAGCTTCATACTTAGCTTAGTTTCCTTTATGCTCTAGATTAATTCATCTAGCTTAACTAGGAGGCTTTGTAATACTTGCATCTTTCATTTTCATAGCTTAGCTTGCATTTCCATTTCTAGCTTACATTGCATTCTCATTTGATTCTTGAGGATATTGGCATTCTTTCCCTTGTCTTCATTGAATCTCCCATCACATGGTTTACTAGCAAGGTTATAGGCTAAATAACTCTAGCTGAGAGCATTCTTAAAACCCTTGCACTCCATGCCTAGGGAGCTATGGATCGATTTTTGAGACCTCATTCTTGAGTGTTCTTGAATGTAATGATTCATAGAAGTGTGACACAATTTTAGCACACACCACTCTTCCCAAAGAAGTAAGGATAATTTATGATCTAGAAAGATGCATTATAATAGTCAATTCTACCTTGAAAATTTTCCCACAGGGGTAGCATTGAAATTTTTGCACTTAGGAGCAACTTCAGAAGTTGTTTTTGTGCACATGGGTAGCTTGAAAAGTTTATGCACATAGGGGTGACTTAGAGATTAGTATTATGGAAATCATTGTCTCCATTTAGATCCATAAAAATATTAGGCCTAAGGAAAGCATCATCTCCTTAGGGATCAAAACAAAAGGTGATCAATCCTAAGAAAAGTATTATCTTCTTAGGGATAAAAAAAGCTATTAGTCCTAAGGAAATAATTGTTTCCTTAGTGATAAAAAAGTTTCATAATATACAAGGGAGGCTGCATGTATGGCCCCCTCCTTATGAAGGAAACATAGGTTTCATCATGAGGAAAAGAGAACAAGGATACCTACTTCCATCAACAAGAAGATATCCTTAAAATAACAGTCTATGTCATAGACTTAGGAAAGAGTAAAAACACTTGTTAGCTAAGAAAAATAGATAATCATGAAAGGATATTCCACAAGTGGGAAAGAACCTTGAAAGGAAGAGACCTTTTTTGAAAGACATCTACCTTCAATAGGATTTATTGAACAAAGATAACATATTCGAGACAAAGAGGGGAAGAAAATAGGAATGCACCCTTTGAGCCCCCTATTGCTAGGTGAAAAATGGATTCTTGATGAATGATGACATACTCTCAAATCCAAATTAAGGGAATTTGTTTATAATGAACATAGGTTTGCAAATAAAGAAGAGTTTGTGTTCAAGGATACACCTCTCTTGTATAAGAGAGAATTCAGAATTGAAACAAACTATTCTTTATAAGAAAATAATGTCAAATGATAGTATACTAAGGAAAGTAGATCATTAGAAAAAAAGGGAGTAGAAAAATTAACAAATGGAACCATGCCCCTCAAGAGTGAATGCCAGGTAAATATAATACATATTGTACACCCTTATTGATAGCTTCTCATGATAGACATGCACTTTGAAGAAAAAAAAGGTTGCAAAGTAGGATACAAGTTTTAAAGATAAGATGCTAACATGAGGAAAACACATTTATGCATGAAAGGACATCACATTATAAGAGAAAAAAATCAACATGGGAGGAAGAAATGAGTGAGGTAGACAAAGAGATAATCAAGATTCTCTACATGGGGGATTATTTTATAGGACATATATCCTTTTAAGAATGAAAGAACATCACTAGAAAAGATGAAAGTACCTTCCAAAAGAATCTCATACTCCAAAATGAATGTACCATCATAAAATAATACAAATCCATAGAAAGGAGGCAAAGAGAAAGATAGAAGGATGACATATTAAGCTAATTTAGTAGACAAATCCATTATACAAGATATACACTTCTAAGAAAGGAAGAGATTGTAAAGAAGGATATTGGTCCTCTTAAGGAGGATGATGATAAACAAACAAGTCCATGTATGGAAGAACATTATAACATAAAAGGCATGAACATAAAAGGGATAATAGATCCTTTGGAAAGAAGACACAATGGGGATACAAAGTGAGAAGACAAATAGCACTTCCTATTATGATGCCCTTAATACACATTATGAAAAGCAAATAGCTCCCAATAATGTAATATACCAACTTTACAAAATGGAGAGAAACATAATAGGAAAGAAAGATGCTAAGGTATGTTTTATTAGATAAAGGAAATGTAAAATATATGTTGTTTAAAAAGAAGATATCTATCAACCAAATTCTGCACAAATTGTCTAAACTCCACATAATTAGCAAGAGAGTGCTTATTACTATTATTAATTTTTGCTTAATCTCAATCGAGTAGATATTTTATGAATTTTAAATGAAGGTACATTTTATCTCTTTTGTATCACATTCATGTTCCTAAAGAAAATAACAAAAGATTATAATGTTACATTGCATTATGCAGATGCATATGACATAGTGTAACGCTCCACCAAGGAACCCATGATAAATCAACCTAAAACATGTCACTAAGTTTACAAAATAATTTTTTTTTAAGAGTTTACATTCAATAATGAATAACAATGTGGAAGCAATATAACATAAGAAAATGAAAATATCATCTAATAATAAGTATATTATCATTTTATGTTTTAAGATGGCTCTGCATTTTTGCAATAATCCAAAAAAAAATCAACATAGAATCCATGGATTGCCAGATTGCTTTGTTTTCGAGAACTAGATATGTGCACTTGAAAAATTTTCCTCCTCTCCATTCTTCTCCAAGCTTCGAAGGTATCAACTATCAGCTCTCAGCTAGGGTGTGAAGGGCTCCTCACTCTAATATTTTGCCTGCATATCGCCCTGATGATATCCGATCTGCTACGAGTAGAGGGAGGGTGGTTGGATAGAAATCGTGCCCTCGCAAGCCTTTTGTAACTAGGGAGGAAGATTCTGGCTGGATTGAGGTAAGACATCACAAAAACTATAAGAAACCCTCTTCCCCCCTTATCTCTATAACCAAGCCATTATTTTTGGAAAACAAATTTGAATCTCTCAGAGACTTGGTGCATCATCACCAACCTAATCTTGTCTTTCCCCCTCATCATCGTAGAGAGGTGGCTCCTACGAATAGCATATTTTAGATTCCCAATTTGATCCAATCCCTGAAAGAGACATATACACCACCACATAGGAGAGGAATTTTAAATCATCCAAAGTCCTACAGCCTAAACACTAAATCTCCTAAAGTTATCCCCTATTCTCCTCCCCAGCGCAAACCAAAATTGCCATCACCCCTGATTATTGATGTAGATGATGGTATCATTGAATGCACCCAGGAATTAATGCAACTTAAGGGTGTATTTATGAGATGGAATGGCTATGGAATTCCCTCCACCAAAATAGTAGACTGGCTCATGAAGTGCCTCAAAAATCAGGTAGGTATTTCTCTTCTCACATATGAGTTTATGTTTGTTTGCTGTTATAATATAGATACAAAGAGAAAATTTCTGGAAAATAGATACCCTAAATTATTAGATTTTGATTTCATAGTATTAGATTGGTGCTCATCCTTTAACCCTAAAAATCTAAAAGGCATCGTAGTATCTAAAGCTATAAAGCTTACAAATATACCCTTGGAATGCACTAACAAAATAGTTCTTAAGAATATTGGGAATAAGTTAGGACATTATGTAAGATTTTTAGTTACCAAATACCCCCAATGACAAAATATTATTATAGTAGATATGGATATCTCGATAAAATCACTCCCCCCTATTTTAATTCAGATTCATTCTAAGCAGTTTAGCCTAAACCCTATCTTAATGATAGAGATAGCTAAGGAATTCAAACAAGATAGAGGAAACACTAGGCTAACCCAACCTCTAGAAATCCCCCCCAATGATGTTTCCATCCATCTTAATGAGGTGGGAGGAGGCTTCTCAATTAATTTCCCTATTGTATACCCTACAGAGAACCTAGACAGGCAGAAGGAACTAGGAGTGATAGATAATTCTTGAACTTGCCCTCTAGTTTCTCCAAATCCAATGAAGAAACAAATGTTTACTATGGAAGATGCCCCTTCCCAAGCAATACAAATAACCAAATCAAAAATAGTTTCAAGGGACTATATGGAGAACCAAATTGCAAGAGATTCCATTTTAGAAGAGCGTAAAAATTCTCTATTACCAGCTAATAATCAGGTGGAGATCATGAGATTAGTAGTAGAACAAGAATTATGCAACATAGTAGATGGGAATTTGGAAAAAGGAGATTTTAATAAAAATATAATTACATTAGAGTTAAGGTCAAAGTATCAATAGGATAAATATTGGAAGAAGGTTAACATTTCAAAGCATCAAGATCAAATTGCACTCTCAGATTTGGAAAATTGTGATAAGGATTATGAGATCAATGAGGATTTGGTAAACCCTCTTATCCTAACAGAAAATGAAACAATAGAAAGTAGTATGGAAAACCTTAAAAGATAGAATTCTAATAGGAATAAAGACTCTGACATAGGGATAAATTTTGACAAAGATAGAATTCAGGAAGAAGTTAAGACTATTTTAGACTATCTCGGTGATTCACTTATAGAAGAGCTAATGGATCAATTCCTAGATGAGATTTGTGATAAGGAAGAAGTGGATCTTCAGAGGGAACTCCTTATTGAAGGTATCAAGTTAGAAGGCAAAGACATAGGGAGAATAGTGGAAGATATGTTAATTGATCTAAGGAATTGAGAAATCCAAGATCTAGAATCTCTAGGTATTTCCCTTCATATAGAAAGTTGTAGCTCCCCGGATTGTGCAAAAAAATCAAAGAAAAGGGGAAGGAAGCTGAATGCCGAATTGAGAGAGTTAGGTGGAGAAGTTGTAGAATAGGTTAAGATCACATCACTTCTTAATGCAGGGAAGGGGGAGAACCTTCCCACTGATCCATGAATATCCTAACATGGAATGTTAGGGGCATGAATGCCCCTAACAAGCAACACTTAATTAAACGTTGCATCAATAAATTTAATCCAGATATAATTTTAATTCAAGAAACTAAGATGGATAAAATAGAAATCCTTAACTTTAAAAGGAGATTAGGAATCAAAGAACTTGAAGCATCGCCTGTGATTGGTGCTTCTAGAGGCTTGGCCATTATCTGGGACCCACGATGCCTTTCAATAAATGTTTTAGAGAGGAGACAATTCTAGATGAGTGGTCTTGTTAGAAACTTTAGAAATAATTTGACTTTTAACATTATCAATGTTTATGGCCTTATACAAAATAAAGATAAACTCATAATTTGGCATGAAATTGAATCCTTCCTCAATCATAACCCTGATTTACTTTGTATTTTAGGAGGAGATTTTATTTTTATTTTAAAAATTACTAATAAAAGAGGGGGTAATAACTTAGTACCCTTAGTAGCAAGAGACTTTTCCATATGGAGGGACAAGAATTCCCTTCTAGAAATCCCTACAGAGGATAACTCCTTTACATGGAATAACACGAGACAAGGATTTTGCAACATTGCAAAGAAATTAGATAAATTATTTCTCAAAGGTGGTCTGATCAATACCAATCACACCTTTGCAGCCAAGATCTTCCTTGTTTCTAGATCCAATCACTATCCGGTGCTTCTAAGCATCCTTACAGAATCAAAACCCAAAAAATGTCCCTTCGAATTTGAACGAGCTTGGCTTAGAGACTCAGATATTTTGAATTTGATCGAACAATGGTGGTTTGAATCTAACTTTATTGGTTCTAAGATGTATATAGTAGTTAATAAGCTAAAAATGATCAAAAGAAAACTGTTAGAATGGAATTCAAATAAGTTTGGGAAAATCTTTGATTCAAAATTAAAATTGGAAAAGGAATTGAGTGATGTTAACTCTCAAGTCATTCAGCTAGGAATGGATGAAGATCTCTACCTTAAAGAAAAAAAACTACTTTTAGAGTATGAGGAAATACTAGCAAGAGAAGAAATATTTTGGAAACAAATATCTAAGGAGACCTACTTGGAAGCAGGTGATAGGAACACAATTTTTTTTCACAATAGTACTAAATAGAGAAGGAATACCAATAGAATTTCATGTATTAATGACGAAATGGGGCTTACAATCAATGCTCCAAAAGAAATAGCTACTGAAAATGTTTGTTACTTCAGTAATATTCTCAACAAATTAGAATTCTCTAACCTAAATAATCAAATAAAATTACTAAAAAATATACCTAATATCATAACTAAATAGCACAACAAGGCCTTAACTGAGAAATTCATGATTGAGGAAGTTCAAACAACACTTATGCAGATGAATCCAAATAAATCCCCGGGCCCAAATGGTTTCTATGTTGTCTTCTTCCATAAATGCTGGCATTTTATAGGGGAGGAAGTTACTAAAGCTCTAGAAGGAGTTAGAAACTCGGGGCAGTTGTTGAAAGAAGTAAACAACACCTTTATTGCCCTTATTCCCAAAAAAGAAAAACATGTCAACCTCAATGATTTTAGACCAATTTCACTTTGTAACACCTTATATAAGCTTATGACTAAAACCTTATCCCTTAGGCTTGAAAAATCCCTTCTTTTGCTCATTAGTGAGGAACAAACTGAGTTTTCTCCCAACAAGTCCATCTTTGACGAAGTCATCATTGCACAGGAATCCATTCACTCAGTCCAAAAAAACAAGAATCTCGATATGCTTATTAAGTTGGATATTAAGAAAGTATACAACAAGGTTGACTGGAGATTCCTATGCAAGTGCTTAGAAGCATTTGGATTTTCCAGAAGTTAGATCAACTTAATTTTTGAATGCATCTCTACCCCTATGATCTCTGTCTTAGTTAATGGAACTCCAGAAGGTTTTTTTAGTATCTCCAGAGGTTTAAGGTGGGGAGATCTGATCTCTCCATTTTTATTCATTATCACGGTTGAAGCCTTAGGAAGGACTATCTCCAAGGAACAAGAGAGGGGAACTATTGAGGGCATAACTATTACAAATAATCTATATCCGACTACCCATCAATAATTTGTTGACGATACTCTATTATATGGAGTGAGTAGTCAAAATAAGGCTAGATCCTTTAAGAGGATTTTGGATTCATATACCAAGGCATCAGGACAATAAATTAACCCAAATAAATCTGAAATATTCTTCTTTAACACAGATAAGAAGGTAGAATTGGATATTTACAAAATTCTTAAATTTAAGCAGGGCAAGCTTCCTTGAAGATACCTTGGCCTCCTACTAGTAAAGGACATTAGATCCTCAGACATATGGAATCCTATGATTGAAAAGATAAAAAATAAAATGAATTCATGGAAAGGTAGATGGCTATCCTTAGTAGGAAGAGCAACTATGGTTAGATCTATCTTGGAAGACATGCCAACTTACCAGTTATCTTGTATACATCTCCCCTCCAACAAATAATCAGAATTAAACAAACACTTAAGATCCTTCTTTTGGCAGGGGAGTGGAGATAAGAAGAAAATCCCCCTAATTTCTTGGGAAAATGTTTGCAGACCAAAAGATGAAGGCGGGGCGGGTCTCAAAAATTTAGGTGATCAAGGGAGAGATCTTGGAGCCAAGTTAATTTGGAGATTATTTAGAAACTCTGAGGTTAAATGGGCAAACATTCTCATCTCTAAATATTTAAGAGAGAACTCCTCCATTAACATTTTCACAAAAATTAATCCTCCTAGATGGTCTAGAATTTGGAACTTTATGTTAGATTGTAGACACATTATTATGAACAAATTAACATGGAACCTAGGGACTGGTGAAGATGTTCTTTTCTGAACTAATTCTTGGGGAGGTTGTGAAGCCTTAAATAAAGTACTAAACAATACCCCCCTTAAAAAAAATTAAGAATCTAGGATAGGGATTTTCCTTAAGGATTATATTATTTTTAATGGAGAAGATTGGGTATGGAAACCTTTAAGGATATAGGAATATCTTCGATAGAGGAGAAGCTATTAAAAGATACTCTTAACAAAAGAAATATTTTATTAAACAACACTAAGGATATGTTAGTTTGGGATGGTTCTAAAAATGGAGAATATAACACTAAAGATGGATATAATCTCATCTATAAAAGCTATAAGAGACCCAAGACTAATATCCCAACTAATCTATGTTGGAACAAAAGTTGCCTACCTAAAGTGAGTTTTTGTACTTGGTTGGCCCTTAGTAATAGACTCTTGGCTGCAGATAGATTCAAGAAGTTGGGATTCTCAGGACCTAGTAGATGCACTCTTTGTGAAAACAACGAAGAGGATATTGACCATTTATTTTTGAACTATCCCTTTACGAACCAATGTTGGAAATGGCTTTCAAGGAACTTGGGATGGTCATCGGCTTTCCCTAATTCACTCCTCACCATGTTACAAGACTAATCAGCCATTAAAAAGGACAATATTTATGCTAACTTATGGACCTCTACCCCCTCAATTTTAATATGGGAAACATGGAAAGAAAGAAATAGAAGAATCTTTAAGGAAGAGAAATTGGATTGGAGGCAACTAAGTAATAAGATTGAAGCAACTATCATAGAGAATATTAATAGCATAATCTCTAGATTACAAAAAAAAAATCTTCATATGAGCCATTGGGATAAAAACATGAGAGGAAAATGGGTAGGTCTTTCCCTTCCTCCCTTTATAGGTATAGGAGATCATGGAAAGGAATCCAAGAGGAAAGATTGTAAATGGTGCCCTCCAAAGGAAGGATGGTTCCAACTCAATTTTGATGGGGCTTTAGAGGAAATCTCGGAGCAATAGGCATTGGATTTTGTATTCATAACAAGGATGGAACTGAACTTGCTACCTTGGCAGCTCCCATTGGAATTGAAACCAACAATTGGGCAGAATTATTAGCTTTAGTTAAAGGACTAAGAATATGTATTTCCCTGGGATTACAAAATTTGGAGATTGAAGGGGACTTGAAAATCATTTTTAATGCTTTAAGGAAAGGCTCAACACCAAATTGGAAACTAAATTCCCTTCTCTCCTAGGCCTTACACCCATGTAAATCATTTAAGAAAATCACCATTAATCATATCTACCGAGAGGGTAGTAAAAGGGTTGATGAACTAGCAAACCAAGGAGTAGATGGTATTTTACCACTATAAAACAAATTCTAGCATAAGGATTTCTTGTGTACCCCTAGTTGAACTCATCCCTAACCCAAAATTAGCAATTTTTAAGCACGAATTGACACTATCCCCAAACAGCCCTCTTGGGCACTTAGTTTAGCCTATCCTTTACTTATACCATCAATATATAGAAACCTAGTCAGAGAACTTGGAAACCAAGAAATAATTGGGCTCTCTCATCTAGAATTTTCAGCCAAAACTTTGTTATTCATCCATGTTTCAGTTTCATTACCTCTCATAAACCTTGCATTATCATCCAGCCTATGAGGTCAGGATCACTTACCCATAATATTTTGAGAAGCCTTCATACTCTGCGAGGTTCACTGTTATCTAATAGTTATACACTTATATTCATATATATACATATACATATATATAGATATATAGATATATATATTTGGATTTATATGCATATATTTAGAGACATTTCTTGATTCTCTTGTTATACATTTATATTCATAAACATTAACATATAACTATTTCATCTAAATATATTACTATCTAATTTTCAAATTCATATATATATATATATATATATATATATATATATATTAATAGGCATATAGATATATATTCAGTTATATATGAACATTTATAGAGACTCTTCTTGTTTTCATTATTTTTCTTCACAAAAATATACATATATTTTCTCTTATTTTTATATAAAATATATATAAATTCTCAAATTCTTATTCAAACATTTATATTAAATTATATATATATATATATATATATATATATATATATATATATATATATATATATATATATATATATATATATATATATATATATATATATATATATATATATATATATATATATATATATATATATATATATATATATATATATATATATATATATATATATATATATATATTATATATATATATATATATATATATATATATATATATAAAGATAAACTCTATTTTACAAAATAATCTTTAAAGCTTATAAATACCTGATTTATTTATTTCTTTGTTCTTTTATCCTTCTGGCATGTTTTTCTCATGCCACTGCCCAGGCACGATTTCTTCATTATTATCCTAACGCCCATTAATACCATTAAGGAAGCAATCATCACTTTTACTCCTTTAGAACTGTAGAGGTTTTTTAGCAATTCCTCTTCTTAAAATACATAGGATTTTAGGCCTTCTATTCTTAGGATTGTAGGATTATGATAAACATCACATCATGTATTGATGTGGCACAGATTTAATTAAGCTCATGGTGCCTTGTCCTTAGGAATAAATATAGAAGTGAGGGATTTTAATGACAAAGAAGCAGGCA